>UESW01002963.1:0-61864 GCA_900491605.1 Calamus simplicifolius | reverse complement strand
GGTTTCCATAGCCCAACCTTTCCGAATTACCCGTAACTCAACCTTCCCTGAGCTACCTATAGCTCGGCCTCTCCGAGCTCCCATAGCTCGATTTTCGAGCTACTATAGCTCGCTTTCCTCTTTCGGCTTCCCAGCTTCCCACAGCTCGGCTTCCTCCGAGCCTCCAGGCTTCTTCCCCAGCCTCCCACAGCTCGTTTTCCCGGCCTCCCCATGCTCGGCTTTCCCGAGCCTCCCGTGCTCGTTTCCCTGAGCTTCCCATAGCTTCGATTTCCTCGATTTACCGATGATTCGTTTTTCTCCGAGCTACCTATAGCTCGGCTTCCCCAGCCTCCCATGGCTCGGCTTCCTCCGAGCTTCCCATAGCTCGGCTTTTTCCCGAGCTTCCCCGAGCTTCCCATAGCTCGGCTTCCCCGAGCTTCCCGAAGCTGGCTCCTATGAGCCCCATAGCTCGGCTTCCCCGAGCTACCTATAGCTTGGACTTCCTGAGCTTCCACAGCTCGGTTTTCCCCGAGCTACCTGTAACTCGGCTCACCTTCCCCCGAGCTTCCCATGGCTCGGCCTCTCCAAGCTTCCCGAAGCTCGGTTTCCTCGAGCTTCCATAGCTCGACTCCCATGACAATCCGCGATTCGACACTCACCTCCGTGGAACCCACGCGGGAGAGCCTAGGCCCATCATCACAGAATCCCAAAAAGAATCATATTAAAGAGTGGTCTATGACCTAATATAACTACCTGGGACCTACGCATCTATCAGATCTCAGGCCATCAAAGAGCTCCCCAGTCGTCGATCCCTCAACGAACAAGATACGGATCCACTGGCCTTACAACGGCCTGATTCGATTCATTCCCGTATCCTAACAACCTTCGAACCTTCCAGAAGGCGCTCAAGATCCAGTTCTTACCTATAAATACGACATCCCCAGATTCTCTCAGGTATGCGCTCACGGCCCTAGCTTACTCCCACAACTCACTCACTCTCCTCATCGGCGCTCCCCCAGAGCTCTCGATTGGCCATCCTTGGAGGGACTCCCCAGAGGGATCCTTCTCCCCATTTCTGTTGATCGTCGATCCCCGCTGACTTGAGCGTCGGAGGGTCTTCCGCGGAGGGCCACCCCCAACGCCTCTCGCGTGAGGACTTCTGCAGGTACGCCCAGGAGGAAGCCCAGATCTGGAGACCAGACGCGCCCGAGTCGGAGGACAGATCCCGGCGGCAACAGATTGGCGCTAGAGGAAGGGCCTCAAGTCCCATCAAAACTTGAAAAAGGAGACAAGGATCTTGATCTGAAAGAGAACCTCTCCAATTGTTAATCGGAGAAGGGCAACTTCTGAAGCCCAGGACCAGGTCGCCTCCCAGAGACCTGATCCGATGAGCAACGTGGCCACAGCCGCCACCCATCGAGACCCCATCGCCACCAGCCATCCCGGTGACCCAGGACCAGTTTGCCTCACTGGTCCAACAGGTCCAAGCCCTGACTCACCTGGTGCAGGAGCGCCTCGCAACCGCCCTGCTCCACGCCTCCCTGAGGAGGACGCTGCCCCTTTCTTTCCGGCCACCTCCTCCTCCGGTCCGCATGGAGTCGCGGACCCCCAGCGCCGACCCAAGGGGACAAACCAGTCCACGAGCTGGCTACGACAGGGATCCCCCAGATCTCGGCGGGCCCGGACCCTCTCCCCAGTGTCCTCCCGCCATGATTCGACGCCGTCCCTGCGCTCTCCTCGCCCAGCTCCTCCTCTTACATCTGAAGAGGAGATCCGTCGACAAATCTGGGAGATGCGTCAGGAGCTAGACGCCGCCAAGCAGGCCCATCCGCCCAACCCAAGGCGGAGCAGGGCATCCCTTTCTCCAAAGGGATCATGGAGGAAGTGATTCCCTCCTATGTCAAGTTACCCACCATCGAGCCCTACCATGGCTCTTCTGACCCGAATGATCATCTCAGCAGCTTCCGGTCAATAATGATGTTCCATGGAGCATCCGATGCGATCCTCTACCGCACCTTCCCCTCCACCCTCAGAGGATCTGCCCGAACCTGGTTTAACGCCTTGAAATCAGGTTCCATTGATTCATTCGACGAGCTGAGCCATCTTTTTATTGGCCATTTCGTCAGCAGCCGCCATCACTGGCGGAGATCCGACTCCCTCTCCGAAGTTAAGCAGAGAGAGGGGAGTCCTTGAGGAATTACCTTGGCTGCTTCAACAAGGCCATGCTAGAGGTGGACCACCTTAATCATGAGGCGGCTATGTCTACCCTGCGGGGGAAAGTCTTGAAGGAGAGCGACTTCTACCTGGCGATGGAAGTCAGCTACCCCCCAAACCTCTCAGATATGATGGCTCTAGCAGATAAATACGCCAGGGTCGAGGAGTCCCGGAGAGTTGCCCACGCCGAGCTGGCGAAGAAGAAAGAACCTAAAGGTTCCGATAGGAGCCGGCCCGTCCGTCAGCCGAGCCCGCCTCGTCGCCCGAGAGCTCCCCTGCCGCCGCCAAGAAATTGCTCCCGAAGCCCACCTAGACGGTTCGACCGCTACACTATGCTAACTGTGCCCAGGGCGCAGATCCTCATAGAGATAGAATGCCAGCTCCCCCGACCAGGCCCTCTCTGAGGGAACCCAACTCGGAGGGATCCCACCAAATACTGCTGCTATCACCGGGAGCACGGCCACGACACTGAGGAATGCTGGCAGCTGAAAAATGAAATTGAGAGGCTGATCCAGCGAGGCCGGCTGAACCAGTTCAGGAGGGCACCTGAACCCTGGGCAAGGAGGTGACCGCCAGCCCGAGCCTCAGCAGCCTCCTCCTCCTCCCAATCCGCCCGTGATCAGCCATATTAACATGATTGAAGAGGCCGGCGGCTCGAGCTCCAGAAATGATGATGAAGGATCGGCACCCAAGAGAGCACGAACGGGCGAGCTCTCCTTCTCCGATGAGGATTTTCAAGGGATACAGTTCCCAAATGACGACGCACTGGTTGTATCCCTCAATTTAAATGACTATGATGTAAGCCGGATCCTCGTTGACAGTGGAAGTTCCGTGAACGTTTTGTACCTTGATGTGTTTGCCAAGATGAGACTGCTCATAGAAAACCTCCGAGCCGTGGACTCCACCCTAATGGGGTTCACCGGTGATGTCATCGTCCCGGAAGGGGTCGTGACCCTAACGGTTCGGGCAGGAACCTGGCCCCTTGTGGCCACTGTTCACATGGATTTCCTAGTAACTAAGCTCAGGTCGCCCTACAATGCTATATTTGGAAGACCCGGCCTGATGTCTCTCAAAGCCGTCGTCTCCATCCCGCACTTATCTATGAAATTCCCCACCGGGCGAGGAATTGGTGTTGTCCAAGGGAGCCAAACCATGGCTCGGCAATGTTTTGTCACCAGC
Organism: Calamus simplicifolius; assembly: GCA_900491605.1. Taxonomy (NCBI): domain Eukaryota; kingdom Viridiplantae; phylum Streptophyta; class Magnoliopsida; order Arecales; family Arecaceae; genus Calamus; species Calamus simplicifolius. Next base: position 58,492 of record UESW01002963.1, on the reverse strand, counting down.
CTTCAATCCAGGATGCTGAAGTTGACGGGCTAGACGCTCGGAAGGACTTCGCCGAGCAACGAGGGGAACCAGCCGAAGAACTAGAGGAAGTGCCGTTGGACGAGGCCCGTCCCGACCGAACCATAAAGATTGGGTCGCTGCTAAAGGGCGAACCTCGGCGCGAGTTGATCGAATTTCTCCGAAGCAACTCCGATGTCTTCGCCTGGTCCACCTCTGACATGCCAGGGATCAGCCCGAAGTTCTCGTCCACCATCTTAACTGGACGAGATGTACCAGCCTATCAAGCAAAAGAAGAGGAGCTTTGCCCCAGAACGACAGAGGGCTATTAAAGAGGAGGTCGATAAACTCATCAAGGCAAACTTCGTCCGAGAGGTAAATTACCCAAACTGGCTATCAAATGTTGTCATGGTGAAGAAGTCGAATGATAAGTGGCAGATCTGCATCGACTTCACCGACCTCAACAAAGCATGCCCAAAGGACAGCTTCCCTCTCCCTCGGATTGATCAACTTGTGGATGCAACCTCGGGTCATCAAATGCTGACGTTCATGGACGCCTACTCCGGCTACAACCAGATCCGGATGGCCCCCGAAGATGAGGAAAAGACCGCCTTTATAACTGACCGAGGTACTTACTGTTACCATGTTATGCCTTTCGATCTTAAAAATGCAGGAGCCACCTACCAAAGGCTGGTCAACAAGTCTTCAAGGAACAAATCGGCCGGAATATGGAGGTATACGTCAACGACATGCTAGTCAAAAGCAAGGAGGCATCGCAACACATCAAGGATCTCTCGGAGAGCTTCGCGACACTCCGCAAATATCGGATGAAGCTCAACCCAACTAAGTGCACCTTCAGCGTTAACTCCGAGAAGTTCCTCGGCTTCATGGTCTCCCAGCGGGGTATCGAAGCTAACCCCCAAAAGATTCAAGCTCTACAGTAGATGGCGCCCCCGGCGTCAATGAAAGAAGTCCAGCGCCTAACTGGGAGGATAGCAGCCCTTAACCACTTTGTGGCGCGCTCTGCCGAAAGATGCCTTCCCTTCTTCAAAACTCTCCGGTCGGCCAAAAACTTCCAATGGACTTCTGAATGCCAAAGATCATTCGAGAACCTCAAGAAGTACCTCGGCTCTCCCCCGCTCCTCAGCAGCCCAAATCCTGGGGAGACATTGCTCCTATACCTGGCCATTTCGGAGGGTGCCGTTTGTTCAGTGCTGGTCAGGGAAGAAAACAAAACCCAGAAGCCGATTTATTATGTCAGTAGGGTACTCCGTGACATGGAGACAAGGTATAGCCGGATTGAGAAGATGGTGTTGGCCTTAATCACCTTAGTTCGGAAGTTGCGGCCATACTTCCAGGCCCATTCTGTGACGGTCCTGACTGACCAACCCATCAAGGCGGTGGTTCACTGCCCGGAGACATCAGGGAGAATGACTAAATGGGCCGTCGAGTTGAGTGAACACGACATCCAATTTCAGCCTCGCCCGGCCATCAAAGCTCAGGTGCTGGCCGACTTCCTCCTTGAATGTACCATCCCGGAGGATGGCTCCACTCCTGACTCTTCCGGGGAGCCAAAACCTGGCGCCCGGTGGCTCCTCCATGTTGACGGGTCATCCAATGCTCATCGCTCCGGAGCGGGTTTGGTCCTCACTAACATGGAGGGGCAACTTTTGAGTATGGCATCCGCTTCTCCTTTCCAGCCTCCAACAACGAAGCCGAGTATGAAGCCCTGTTGGCCGGCCTCCGGATCACCCACAGCCTTAAGGTGAAAAAACTGAATGCCTTCACTGACTCCCAGCTGGTGGCAGGCCACGTCCGAGGGGAGTTTGAGGCTCGGGAACCAAACATGATCCGATATCTCCAAGAGGTGCGGAGCCTACTCTCCCATTTTCCCAAATTTGAGATTATTCAGATTCCTAGATCTGAAAATGCCCGTGCCGACCTGCTGTCTCGGCTCGCGACCGCGGAGTCAATGGACGCCGAACAGAAATTCCACCTGGAGACCTTGGAGAGACCCAGTATCGCGGAAGTCGGATGAGTGATGCAGGTTAGGGCCGAACCATCATGGTTCGACCCCATCCTAAGGTACCTCAAGGAAGGGTCTCTCCCGGTCGATCGAAGGGAAGCAAGAAGGTTAAAATTGCAGGCCACCCATTATGTGTTGATCGACGATCAGCTCTACAAACGGTCCTTCTCCATGCCATTGCTCAGGTGTCTTCGCCCGTCTGAAGCAGATTATGCCCTTCGCGAAGTGCATGAGGGGATTTGCAGCAACCATCTGGGAAGCCGGTCCCTATGTCACAAGGTGCTACGTCAAGGCTACTATTGGCCAACCATGCAGAAGGATGCAGACGACCTTGTCCGAGCTTGCGACCCATGCCAGAGGCACTCAAGCATTCAGAGGCTCCCCTCCGCCAACCTGGTTCCATATCCTCCGCTTGGCCCTTTGCCAAGTGGGGGATGGATATCCTCGGCCCGTTTCCGCTCGCCACGGGACAGCGGAAATTTCTATTCGTCGCCATCGATTATTTCACTAAATGGGTCGAGTCGGAGGCAGTCGCACAAATAACCGAAGCACAGGCCAAGGATTTCGTATGGAAGTCTATCATCTGCCGCTTCGGCCTCCCACACACTATTATTACTGACAACGGCAGGCAATTTGACAATTCAAAGTTTCTCCAATTCTGCGAGGAGCACGGGATCCACCACCGTCTTACCTCAGTCGGGCACCCACAGACCAACGGAGCAGCCGAGGTAACCAATCGAACTCTGCTTCAAGGAATCAAAGCTCGACTTTCTAGAGCCCGAGACAGATGGGCGGATGAGTTACACCACGTCCTGTGGGTCTACCGCACCACCCCGAGAGTACCCACGGGCTAAACCCCATTCCGAATGGCTTTCGGTACGGAGGCCGTCATCCCCGTGGAGATAGGGCTCCCTTCTCTGCGGGTGGAAAGCTACTCGGGGAAGCCAGCGATGAGAAGCTCCGCACCAACCTCGACTTGGTAGAGGAGATCAGGGAAAAGGCTCGAATCAGAATGGCCGCCTACCAGCAAAGGGTGGCCCACTACCACGCCTCTAGAGTTAAAGGGAAAGCCTTCTCGCCCGGTGACCTTATTCTTCGGAAAGCGTCTGTCTCCAAACCGCTGGAGCAAGGAAAGTTAGCCCCAAACTGGGAAGGCCCTTACCAAATAGCGGAGATCGTCGGACCCGGGACCTACAAGCTGCAAGATCTAGGCGGAAAATCCATCCCTCGGACGTGGAGTTCGGACAATCTCCGTAAGTATTATCAGTAGGGTACACCCTTTATAGGCTCACCTTCTTAAATTTTTGTCGGCACATGTTTCATAATTTACAACATGAATCACCACACATTATGTCGCCAAAAATTGTGAAAAGAAACAGGTGATGCTTACCAATCCTCGGCACGATCGAGTTACCTGTTTAAATAGGAAATCTCCGAACCTCGGCTGGGCCGAGCAATAATTCTCCGAACCTCCGCTGGGCCGAACAACAAATCTCCGAACCTTGGCTGGGCCGAGCAACAAATCTCCGAACCTCGGCTGGGCCGAGCAATAATTCTCCGAACCTTGGCTGGGCCGAGCAACAAATCTCCGAGCCTTGGCTGGGCAGAGCAATAAATCTCCGAACCTCGGCTGGGCCGAGCAATAATTCTCCAAACCTCGGCTGGGCCGAGCAACAAATCTTCGAATCTCGGCTGGGCCGAGCAATAATTCTCCGAACCTCGGCTGGGCCGAGCAACAAATCTCCGAGCCTCGGCTGGGCCGAGCAATAATTCTCCGAGCCTCGGCTGGGCCGAGCAACAAATCTCCGAACCTCGGCTGGGCCGAGCAATAATTCTCTGAACCTCGGCTGGGCCGAGCAACAAATCTCCGAACCTCGGCAGGGCCAAGCAACAATTCTTCGAACCTCGGTAGGGCCGAGCAATAATTCTTCGAACTAAAGTCCCGGCAAAAAACCAAAGCACGCAAACCCCGATTAAAGCCGAAAGGACTTCCGAATAGTCCCTAGAACTTTGGTGGGTTTGAAAAAATGCACGCTGTGCAAAACCACTGACAGACACAAAGTATGTGCCTTTAGGCCTTGGCAGGCCCTACACGGTCGCCTGCGGGCCCCAGACGAAAGCCAGGGAATTCCCCCTACTGCTAAATCCCCAGAATATCACCAACCAAACGCCTGTCTCGCCCCACGGACGAGATTATGACTCAGCGCGTAAACCAATGAAGCCACCCAGGCTCCCTGACTATTCAAACAGAAACGAATGGTTTTTCTTTGAGCTAAATGACGATCTTGGAGAACAAGAGGTTGTCAAAAAAGGCCTTTTTCATTGATTGGAAAAGTAAACACAAAAAGAGAAGGAGAAAAAATAAAAAGAAGGAAAGTAGCCCTCGCAGGGACCTAACGTCTCTCGCCAGGTGCAGCCGAGTCTTCCAAACGCCGGGACAGCTCGGCCACTCGTTGGTGGAGGGACGCTATCTCCTCCTTCTGCTGGTCCACGACCCGGCGAAGGGCTTTAGCCTCCCTCACGGAAATGGCAAGGTACTCCTCAACTGCCTTCTCGAGCCGCTCATGGCTTGCGAAGGCGGACGCCAAGGACATAGCGTCGACCAGCATGGCGGTGCGGTCCCCCTGAGAACCTCTATGACCGCCGTTGGACGATTGTCCCCCACCTTGAGAAGCCATATCAGAAGTTATTTAAAGACTAATCGAAAGGATGGTAAACACCAGCACCCCACTCGCCCATATTTATACCCCTCAGGCGGGTATCTCGATCCGTTGGTCATAAATACCGATCCATAAGGATTCACCATGTGTCGTCGCTCTGACGGGCACCTACAGGACGCGAGAGGTCGCGCCCCTTCTCGAGCAAGATCGGTAAATGTCGACGAACTATTCAGGAACCCACCTCCTTCTCTAAAAACGGGGTTCCTCCCGATCTGCCGGGCCCTTGCAGTAAATGCCCTCAATACTCCTCCAAGCTACCTTAAATTGGCCGCCCTTTGGAAAATGTGAAAAAGAAAGAGCGCCAGCACCTGACAATAATTCACTCCCTTGGGAGTGGCCAAATCATAAATGATGGGCATACCCATGCGCCGCCCATTCCGCCTTGACACTCCTCACCGAGTCTCACAGGGACCAGGTATCATGACTCACGGTGGTGACTAAGTCATCTCTCCAAGCTCTAAATCTCCGAACCTCAGCTGGGCCGAGTGGCTATTCTCCGAACCTTGGCTGGGCCGAGTAACCATTCTCCGAACCTCGGCTGGGCCGAGTAACCGTTCTCCGAACCTCGGCAAGGCCGAGCCACAAATCTCCGAACCTCGGCTGGGCCGAGCAATAATTCTCCAAACCTCGGCTAGGCCGAGCAACAAATCTCCGAACCTCGGCTGGGCCGAGCAACAATTCTACGAACCTCGGCTGGGCCGAGCAACAAATCTCCAAGCCTCGGTTGGGCCGAGCAATAAATCTCCGAACCTCGGCTGGGCCGAGCAATAATTCTCCGAACCTCGGCTAGGCCGAGCAACAAATCTCCAAACCTCGGCTGGGCCGAGCAATAATTCTTTGAACCTCGGCTGGGCCGAGCAACAAATCTCCGAACCTCGGCTAGGCCGAGCAATAATTCTCCGAACCTCGACTGGGCCGAGCAACAAATCTCCGAACCTCGGCAGGGCCAAGCAACAATTCTTCGAACCTCGGCAGGGCCGAGCAATAATTCTTTAAACTAAAGTCCTGGCAAAAAACCGAAGCACGCAAACCCCGATTAAAGCCGAAAGGACTTCCGAATAGTCCATAAAACTTTGGTGGGTTTGAAAAAATGCACGCTGTGCAAAACCACTGACAGACACAAAGTATGTGCCTTTAGGCCTTGGCAGGCCTTACACGGTCGCCTGCAGGCCCCAGACGAAAGCCAGGGAATTCCCCCTACTGCTAAATCCCTGGAATCTCACCAACCAAACGACTGTCTTGCCCTACGGACGAGATCATGACTCAGCGCGTAAACCAATGAAGCCACCCAGGCTCCCCGACTATTCAAACAGAAACAAATGGTTTTTCTTTGAGCTAAATGACGATCTCGAAGAACAAGAGGTTGTCAAAAAGGCCTTTTTCATTGATTGGAAAAGTAAATACAAAAAGAGAAGGAGAAAAAACAAAAAGAAAGAAAGTGGCCCTCGCAGGGACCTAACGTCTCCCGCCAGGTGCAGCCGAGTCTTCCAAACGCCAGGATAGCTCGGCGACTCGTTGGTGGAGGGACGCTATCTCCTCCTTCTGCTGGTCCACAACCCGGCGAAGGGCTTTAGCCTCCCTCACGGAAACGGCAAGGTACTCCTCAACTGTCTTCTCGAGCCGCTCATGGCTTGCGAAGGCGGACGCCAAGGAAATAGCGTCGACCAGCATGGCGGTGCGGTCCCCCTGAGAACCTCTATGACTGCCGTTGGACGATTGTCCCCCACCTTGAGAAGCCATATCAGAAGTTATTTAAAGACTAACCGAAAGGATGGTAAACACCAGCACCCCACTCGCCCGTATTTATACCCCTCAGGCGGGTATCTCGATCCGTCGGTCATAAATACCGACCCATAAGGATTCGCCACGTGTCGTCGCTCTGACGGGCGCCCACAGGATGCGAGGGGTCGCGCCCCTTCCCGAGCAAGATCGGTAAACGTCGACGAACTGTTCGGGAACCCCCCTCCTTCTCTAGAAACGGGGTTCCTCCCGATCTATCGGGCCCTCGCAGTAAATGCCCTCAATACTCCTCCAAGCTACCTTAAATTGGCCGCCCTTTGGAAAATGTGAAAAAGAAAGAGCGCCGGCACCTGACAATAATTCACTCCCTCGGGAGTGGCCAAATCATAAATGATGGGCGTACCCATGCGCCGCCCATTCCGCCTTGACACTCCTCACCGAGTCTCACAGGGACCAGGTATCATGACTCACGGTGGCGACTAAGTCATCTCTCCAAGTTCTAAATCTCCGAACCTCGGCTGGGCCGAGTGGCTATTCTCCGAACCTTGGCTGGGCCGAGTAACAATTCTCCGAACCTCGGCTGGGCCGAGTAACCGTTCTCCGAACCTCGGCAAAGCCGAGCTACAAATCTCTGAACCCCAACAAGGTCGAGTAATAAATCTCCGAGCTTCAGCCAAAGTCAAGGAATATGTTCTATCACCGAACAATCTCCAAATTTTGTCTGAATTTTGGCGGCTTACGAGCCCCGACTAGGTCGGATAGCGCGGAATCCTCATCCACAAAAGAACGAGATGTCCTTGCGCCTTGTTTCATTGCCAACAACAACAACTCCTGGCGCAAAAGAGATATAAATTAAGAAAAAGAACAAAACTTTATTTATTTCATCGCCATCAAAACCGATTACAACCGCCTGAGAGGCATTACAAGAGTATTGAAATGCATAAAATGAAGACGGATACAAAACTCGGGCAAACTGCTCCAAAGCAGCTCCGGGCGACTGTGATGCTCCGGCGTCCGGTCCAACAAATCAGACAAACCACGAACCAGTCAGCCAGAGCTGATAATGTGCGGACGATATGGCCCAACCGTTGCGAACAGCTTCGGTTAATAATGATATCTCGGCGACCCAGCCGGGATATCAGAATAATCGGAAAGGGTGGATGGGACATTACCCCAAACCACCAAACCGAGGGGCCCTCCGATGAGTAGGAAGGAAGCTCGCAGGCCCTAGCACCAGAGCGCTCCCCCAAATCGGGTGTGTACTGCTCCACCTTACCCAAACTCAAAGGCAAGGTACCTACGGGCGACACACTATCACCCCCTCCCCATGTTGCGAAAGATTCCCCAGGCGGGCGAGCCTAGGAATCTGCCCCAGGGGAGGAGGAGAAATTCACGCGAGTCATGGGGAGCCCGCGTACACTTCCTTCCGTACGTCCCCAATGGGGAACCACAAAGGTCACACAGGAAGCGTATATGTGCGCTCTCCATGCGATCTCTGCGGAACTTCTGTGCGCTCTCCATACGATCTCGGAGTTTCTTCCTTGAGGGCAAGCCACCCCCGATGGCTCCTTCGTCACCCCAACTGTTCGGAGGACAACGACAACTCACAGGAGAAAAGCTCGGTCCTCCCGCTCTAAACCCTAAACAAATAGGCATTGTGTGCGCCTCCATGGTTTACAGTAAACAAGAACTTTGGGATGGCCCAACACAGTCCTCTTTTCCCCTTTTTATAGGCGAAGACGGACCGGGAATAGCTATCAGAGTGGAAAACCCTGGGACTTAAAACGCCAAGCCTACGCCACCACATGGCCTCCTGAAATAAAAATAGCGCCCCCCAATGCGCGCCAGGCACGTCGCCCGAACCATGACGCATGCCAAAAGATTACTTCTGACCCCGGATCACGAGCTTTTAATGCATAAAACCGTCCGTCGACCTTACGGATACTGGAAGATCTGGGAGATCGTCCTGCAAAAACGACATCCTCCAATGGCAAACGAGCACTAACATCACACGCCAAAGCAACCTACGTTGGAAAAGGTCAATATAATAAAAGCTCGCCGAAAATTGCCAGGCAACCTTTTGCTGGCCGCAGAGCTGTACCACCTACTTCTGTGAAACGAGAACCGGCCCACCTTGGAAAAGACAAAGTATTGCAGGGATGATAAATAGATGTGAAGGCGAAACCTTCTCTTCACCAAAAAAGAATAAGGAGATAACAACGATGATTCAGTGAACCCCTAGTTCGGGGACCAACTCCCCTCTTTTTGTCGAGGGTGCAACCTCAGTTTGATCATCGATAAAACGGGCTACCTCGGCCCTAACCGAGCTACTTTGTCCCTCGGCCCTAGCCGAGCTACTTTTTCCCTCGGCCCTAGCCGAGCTACCTTGTCCCTCGGCCCTTGCAAAACTATTTCATTCTTCGGACTTGGTCGAACCACCGCGTCATTCGGCCTAAGCCGAGTTAAATCGTCTCTCAACCTCCTTTTATACCAGGCTACGTTGTCGCCCGACCTTTTCGTCGAGACAATCCCTATGCCTTAGCCTCTACTAGGATGTTCCTCCAAAACTCGAGACAAGAAACCACCCAGGGAAGACAAACAAATAAAAAACGATTGACCCATTTATTGATTTCCAGTCGAACTACAAGACAAAAGAAAGGAAAAATACACATAACCCTCTACGAGTCACGACTTGGGATCAATCCCAGCATCTCCTGTAGCGGCACCAGCAGGGGCATCACTCGGCCCTCCCTTCTCGAAGGTGTCACGCTGGGGTACCTCGGTAGCCGCATCGACTCCCAGAATAGCTTTAAGGTCGACATCAGATATTTCTTCATACTCGTCCTCCTCGACTCCCAGGGTGCATGCTTCATAATGCTCGGCCTCCAGGAAAGATAGGTCCAGGTCAGGATAAGCCTGGGCAAACCTTAGCCCGCGCCTCATCTTCGCCAAGCTGAAATGCATCGGCACAGGCCGCCCTGCGTTCGTCGGCAAATTCAGTAGATTTCTTGTACTCCTCCACCACCAAAGAGGCCCGCGCATTTGCCTCAGCTAATTGCTTCTCCAGTTCGGAGATCCTTCGGTGCCTCGAGGCCGCCTCTTCTCCGAATGCCGCTAATCGCCCCTGAAATTCCTGGCTCACCCTGTCCAACTGCGGGCAAAAAGCCAAGTAAAACGAAAGTCGAAAGACCAGGATAGTAAAACAAATAGCGCCCTACCTGTTCGCCCCGCCGGGCTAGCTCGCCCTCCAGCGCGTGGACCCTATTGAGAGCCCTAGACTTGGCTGATTGGTTTTGACGAAGGCTCTCTTCTAGCTCGTCCACCCGAGACTGAGCGTCCTCGGTCTCTTGATGAGCATAATCGAGCTCATTAGAAAGTCGAGCAGCCCGTTCATCTGACCATTTCAGCCGATCCTTTGTATCGCAAGCTCTTTATTTAGGCGGGTGAGGTGGTCCTGCTGCCACCGGCACTTATGCTCTTCCTCCTCGAGCCTTTTGCTCCAGCTGACTTTATCTTCGGCGTGACTGGCTTTCAGCTGGTCCCACCTCTTATCAAAAAATAGTTGCATGGTTTTAACCTTGCTCTCGTGCTCCGCCCTGGCCTGAGAAAGCTCCAGACTAGCCTTCTCGGATTGCTCACGGAAGCCTTGGAGCTCACCAATCTGTATGGTAAGTTGAGAGGCTCTTTCCCTCTCAACCGCAAGAATCCTGTGGGTCTCCCCAAGCTCCCGCTGGAGTTCACCAACCTGTACGGCGAGTCGAGGGGCTCTCTCCCTCTCAACCGCAAGAATCCTGCGAGCCTCCCCGAGCTCCCTCTGGAGGACCACCAGGGCTTGAGAGAGTTTATCAGTAGAACCCGCCCTCTCCTTGAAGTGATCAGCCTCGTAGCGGGCCCGAGCCCAAGCTCCAACAGCCAGATGCAAGCGCCATTTCAGTGCCCTCATAATCAGGGCACTCTGCAAAAAAGGATCACACACATAAAGACATAGTCGAACTAATCGACTAAAGACCCAACTTCGGTGCGACAACCTACCCGAGATGCGTAGTCTGTGGTGATCCTTGTGAGAGCAAGATCGTCAATCTCGGGAAGAAGAAAAGCCTCACTCGGCACCCCGAAGCGGCGGAAGGCTATCTCAACAAGGTCCTCCGAATGACCCCCTCCTGTTGAGGAACTCTCCTCCCTTGGAACACGGACCGTATCAGAGCGGAGAACCTGGCGCTCACTTCCGGGTCGCGTGAGTGGAAGTCTGCCCAGGGAGCCAGCCAGAACACCCGCGACCCATGAACTTCTCGATAGGCCAGCTTCCGCCAGGGCCCTCGCTTGAGAAGCTTCGGGCGTTTCGACTCCGGCAAGGAGAGCCCCAGCCGGAGCATCTCCTTCGCTCGCCGGCTCCCCTCCTTCTCCTTCTTCCTCTTCTTCTTCTTCTGCTTCTATCTCCTCAGGAATCCCCTATCCACAACAGACTTTTCAGGAACTTCTGCTTCCCCCGGAGCCTCCGGTGCCTCGGCGGAAGGCCCTTCACCAGAAAGCCCCCGCGAATTTCAGTCGTTGGTTCGGTGGGTTCGACCATCTCCTCGTCGCCCGCTGGCTCTCCTACCAGCGACCCAGGCCGAACCTCAGCAGCCACAACGCTTCTCCCGCCTCGATGGAAGTGGAGATAGCTCCCACCTCTGCCTGTAACCTCTCCGAACCACTAGCCTCCAATGAGGGAGACCGAACCGCCCCGTCTGCGGGGGCCCCCAAACCAACCGGCGTCTCTCCCTCGCCGTCGTCGGACAGAACAACGACGGGAGGGGAGGAAACCTCAGCAGCCTCCTCCGAAACCCCCGCAACATCCTGGTCTTCACCCCCGGACAGACCGTCCTCCGGCACCAAAATATCGTGCACCGCCGGAACTTCGGTAGTTTCAGCCCACGGCGACGAGGAGCGCCGACTATCACCGTCTCCCCCGATCCCCCTAGAGCGGGAGCCGAAAGGGCGAGATCTCTTCTCGGACCGATGCTTACTGCTGGAGCTAGATCTCCTGCGGCGCTTTCCCAGCTCCTCCCTCATCTGGTCTGCAAGCGCCGACCTTTCGGCTGTAGGGGCAATATGATTCGCCCGTTAGTTTGCACAGAAATCAAAGATGGAGCCACGCTAAACTATCAACTACGGAGTAATACTCACCGCGAGGATCGACGGGCTCAATCCGGCCATAAAGAGAGCGTCCTTTGATAGGAGAACGCTGGCTGGGAGCGCCCGACTACCGCGCAGCACAATCAAATCCCTTTTCTCCGAATCGGTCAGCTCCGGGTGTGCCTCCGGATCCTTCACGTATTGCCCCCATACCCGATGGAAATCCGAGCCAATATTCCCCTCAACAATGAAGAATCGCGACTTCCACTCCTTTATCGACGACGGGTTGTCCGATATCATCTTGAAGGATCTCCAGGGACCGATGTAAGACCATTCAGAGGCCCTCCCAGAAACCAGATTGAAACACACCCTAAATATCGAAAGGGTCGTAGTCACTCCGAGGCATTTGCATAACGAGATAAACCCGATGAGGTTGCGCCAACTGTTGGGAGCCACCATGGAAGCATATGTTATAGAACTTCATCACCTCCTGCACCAACGGATGGAGAGGAAACCGGAGACCTGCCCTCAAACTTTCCTCATAGCATAACGCCCCATCCCCTAATCCGGATGTCACCCTATCCTCAGCTGTCGGAAGCAACAAGACAAATCCTGGGGGATCTTGTACAAGCGGCATATCCGCTCCAGATCCGCCAAGGTCACCTCCGAAGCCTGGTCGCTTGGGCTCACCATATCCTCGATCGCAAGAAATGCTGAGCAAGATCGCAGCGAAAACGAGAAGACGAAGTTCTCTAAAGGAGAGCAAAAAGGGCACTATAAACAAGGATAGCGCCGCCACGACTCCATTTTTCCAATTGAAACTGCCTCAGGGTGAGGGTGAGGCGTCCCAACCTAGGCGTCCGGAACTGCCACTACGGGTGCCATGAAAATCGAGATTTCCCACGCGGGGCTTCCCCAGCCGTTACCTTTGCCCCTAAGGAATGACGGATCCACCTCGGAAAGGCAAGACGGCCCCATAGCATTAATTAGGGCATCATTGCGCAGGTTATCAAATACGCATCCTCAAATGCAGATCGCGCCACTTAAGCCTATACTCCCTACGCCCGAACCTACGCTTCGAACTAGGGAGTGGGGGGCATGTGTTGAGGGGTAGAATCGTCATTGCATTGATAACCGTGCTAAGGGGCTAAGATCAGCCCCATCCCTCCACCCGCTACGATATGCCCTCGAGGAACAAGCTAAACTAATGTGGTCCGGCAGGCCATGCGACCCATGACTCATTTTTTTCGGGTTTTCATAGCCCAACCTTTCCGAATTACCCGTAACTCAACCTTCCCCGAGCTACCTATAGCTCGGCCTCTCCGAGTTCCCATAGCTCGGTTTTTTCGAGCTACCTATAGCTCGGCTTTCCCTGAGCCTCCCATGGCTCGGCTTCCCCAAGCTTCCCACAGCTCGTTTTCCTCGAGCCTCCCATGGCTCGGCTTCCCCGAGCTTCCCACAGCTCGGCTTCCCCCGAGCCTCCCATGGCTCGGCTTCCCCGAGCTTCCACAGCTCGTTTTCTCGAGCCTCCCATGGCTCGGCTTCCCCGAGCTTTCCACAGCTCGTTTTCCCGAGCCTCCCATGGCTCGGTTTCCCCGAGCTTTCCATAGCTCGGTTTCCTCGATTTACCGATGATTCGTTTTTCCACGAGCCTCCCATTGCTCGGCTTCCCCCGAGCCTCCCATTGCTTGGCTTCCTCCGAGCTTCCCATAGCTCGGCTTTCTCCGAGCTTCCCGTAGCTCGGCTTCCCCCGAGCTTCCCATAGCTCGACTTCCCCGAGCTTCCCGAAGTCGGCTCCTATGAGCCCCCATAGCTCGGCTTCCCCGAGCTACCTATAGCTTGGACTTCCTGAGCTTCCACAGCTCGGTTTCCCCGAGCTACCTGTAACTCGGCTCACCTTCCCCCGAGCTTCCCATGGCTCGGCCTCTCCCGAGCTTTCCGAAGCTCGGTTTCCTCGAGCTTCCACAGCTCGACTCCCATGAACAATTCGCGATTCGACACTCACCTCCGTGGAACCCGACGCGGGAGAGCCTAGGCCCATCATCACAGAATCCCAAATAAAGAATCATATTGAAGAGTGATCTAGGACCTAATATAACTACCTGGGACCTACGCATCTATCAGATCTCAGGCCATCAAAGAGCTCCCCCAGCCGTCGATCCCTCAACGAACAAGATACTGATCCCACCGGCCTTACAACGGCCTGATTCGATTCATTCCCGTATCCTAACAACCTTCGAACCTTCCAGAAGGCGCTCAAGATCCAGGTCATTACCTATAAATACGACATCCCCAGATTCTTTCAGGTATGCGCTCACGGCCCCTAGCTTACTCCCACAACTCACTCACTCTCCGTTCATCGACGCTCCCCCAGAGCTCTCGATTGGCCATCCTTGGAGGGACTCCCAAGAGGGATCCTTCTCTCCATTTCTGTTGATCGTCGATCCCCGCTGACTTGAGCGTCGGAGGGTCTTCCACGGAGGGCCACCCCCAATGCCTCTCACGTGAGGACTTCTGTGCAAGTATGCCCAGGAGGAAGCCCAGATCTGGAGATTGGACGCGTCCGAGTCGGAGGACAGATCCCGGCGGCAACAATTTGATTTCTTCTTGATATATTTTTATTTAAAATTTCTTTCTTTATATAATTCTTATTTTATAGTCGTGTTTCTTTTTTTTTAAAGCTAATGTATTCATAGAAAATTATCAAAAATGATTGCTTGTATAAAAGTTAATAAAAATTGTATCTTTGAGGAGTAGATGAGTATGTACATACATATGTGATGTGAAGGTATATATGTGTGTGTATATATATATATATATATATATATGTATGTATGTATGTATTTATGTACATGCACCTATCAAGACTAGAAACTGGTTATAAAAAAATAGAGATCACAATGATATCTATATTTGTATATTAATAGTAATATTATAAAAAAAAAGCATATTAAGATAAGACTTAAATTAATTTGGGTTAAATCTGATCAGATTTTTACATAGCCTTAGCCCAACTCTCCTTAAAGAAGAAAAAAAAAATTTCAAGTTAGGGTGAGCCCTAAAATCTCTTTCAAATTTTGATCCAAGCTTAGTCTGAAGCTTGATTCGGCTAGCCTGATCCTAGGTTTGAGTTTCTCCTTCATGTTCTAGTACAAAACAAGAGAAAGGAAAATACAGAGGCGACCAAAAGCAATGGTTTGAGCTTTGTTAAGATTAGAGAGGCCATGACTCCCAAACGTTCAAGAGAAGCATGCATCGCCCTCTCAAATTATGAAGTAAGAATCTAAGTAAATAGAAAAAGTCATTTTTATCGAACAATGAATAATGTAGGATTCACAAACAGATTTTTTAGTGCGAATCTATATGCGAACGAATTATCGTATTCAGTGCAGGTCATGCTGCTCTAAAGATGATGTACAAAGATTTTTTCAAGTAAATATTACCCCATGGCCCTCCTGAGTCAATGAAGTACTACTCTAAACAATGAGTAAATATTGCTGCATCCCATGTTGAAAAGTTAACCCGACTGAGAAAGATGATGGATGAGTATTAATTATTGCCATGAAAGCACGCTTAATTTTCATCCGCCTCCAGCTCAGTTAGAATCACTACAGGGACTGATTTTTCACATCATTCTTGATGTTTATTGACTATTTTTGATGAAACCTTTCTCACTTTCCCTTGCTGACTCCTTCCATCTCAGCTTGCCATTGTTATATCTTGTCAACCAATCTCATGCCCTTCAATGTGCTAGAAGACCATATTAACTGAACATCTGCGATGCGCTTCCTTTTCTGTCTTACATCGGCAGGCTTCTGCAGAGTTTGATGACGGTGTTAGTCCATCATATCTATTAGAAGGATAACAAAGCGACGAACTGGGTTACCTCATTCGTTGCGTAGCATTCTGCTAGCTGGTCATGGTCTTTCGGGAACAAAATCCCTTTCTCTTCAGGGGTTTATTGCTCTTGATCTTTTAGGCTGCCCTCACTTTAGAGTAGTGTGAGTGCCTGTTGTATTTAAAAATAATAATAATAATAACAGCCCCATTTAAGGAGCTTGCCCAGCCCCTTTGCATTTAATTTGATGATCGAGTTCAATGGAACTAGCCTGACCCCAGCCATTTTTATGGCAAAAAGAAGAACGTATAAAAGGAGGTGGTTAATTGCAGAAAATCCAATGGCCACAAACGCTGAAAGACAGAAAAATCTAAAAGTGAATTAAAGAAAGCATTGAAACAGAAAGAGTTGGATGCTAAAGAGGTAGAGAGAGAGAGAGAGAGGAAAGAGAGATAGAAGGAGAAGGATTATTTAGTGTAAAGCCTGGTGTGATACTCCAAAGCTTAAATCCTATGGTGGAGGTTTGTAGGCTCCACAGGGTTAAGGCCCAGGTTGTTGGGTCTTGAGGGGGCTAGTCTATCATTGGGCTGGGTTTGGGCCCAAGGTGTGGGTTGGTCCAAGGGAGTTTTTTAGGGTTTATTATCCATATAATAAGGCACCGGTTCATGTGTGGTGCTGGTTTTATTTTGGTGGCCGTCATGGGGACGGGTTATATATAGTCATGTAACGATGATGATTATAGATAATGAAAAAGAAACCCTTTTCTCCCTAGAATAAGCTATCCCTCTCTTTTTCTCTTATCCATGTCTTTCTCTCTT
The DNA here is from genome assembly GCA_900491605.1 of Calamus simplicifolius. Classification (NCBI taxonomy): domain Eukaryota; kingdom Viridiplantae; phylum Streptophyta; class Magnoliopsida; order Arecales; family Arecaceae; genus Calamus; species Calamus simplicifolius. The sequence goes on along the minus strand of UESW01002963.1, from coordinate 42,238 downwards.
TCTCACGTATAGATGCCCTAGATTTCTAGGGTTTTATTGCTGCCATCTCTGCCCTAGCCATCTTCTTGGAACCGCCTCTCTCAAAGAAGGAGAAGGAAGAAACCCTAGCAGCACCTTCTTCTTGGGCAGCGTCTCTTGATTTTCTGGATCAGATCTGAAGGTTCACGTGAGGAAGAAGAGAGGCCACGACCCTCTCTTACAATCTTGGGGCGCAAGAAACCAAGAAAATCCTAGTTGCTAATCAATCTGGGAAGATTACCAAGATCAAGATCCAAAATTCTGCTGCAGAAATTTCAGCAGGGATATCATCTCGCTTCCGCATCTCCACACGACTTGGGGCTGGTCGAATGCGTGCTATGCTCCAAGGTTAGAAAGAGGACGATCCACTCTTCATTTGGTATCAGAGCCTCGGTGATTTGGTGGAGAAAAGATTGGATCTTGGGCGTTTCTTGGTAAGATATCAAACCAGAAATTTCTGCAGCAAGTTTAATTTTCTGTTTTTGTTGTGTGCATTGTTTCTTGGTTGGATATGGCATCTAGTAGCTTTAAATTCGATTTTGAAAAGTATGATGGCAAGGGAAACTTCACCCTATGGCAGCAAAGGGTGAAGGATTTATTGGTACAGCAAAGGATTTATAAGGTCTTGGTGAAACAAAGACCGGATAATGTAAGTCGTGAGGATTGGGAGGAGTTAGAGGAGATTGCATTTAGCACAATCAGGATGTGCTTGGCTGATCAAGTCTTGCCGGAGATTTGCACGCAGACCACGGCAAGGGGGCTCTGGGAAACTTTAGAGAACACTTACATGGGAAAGAGCATGACAAACAAGTTGTGGTTGAAGAAACAGTTGTACAGCTTGAGAATGCCTGAGGGAGGAGATCTTGTGGCCCATATTCAGAAATTCAATCAAGTGTGCTCAGAGGTGATGAGCCTTGATGTGAAAATTGATGAAGAAGACAAGACCCTCATCTTGTTGTGTTCGCTACCCAGTTCCTATGATGGTCTGATTACAACCTTGGTGTATGGGAAGGAGACCCTGAATTATGAAGAGGTTGTGGGGGTGCTGAGATCAAACCAGCAAAGAGAAAAGATTCGCATGGGAAACTCTAACACAGAGGTACTTGCTGTGAATGAGAGGCAAGGAAGACCCTGGGAAAAGGTTAGAGGCAAGTCCAAAGGCAGATCTAAGTCTCGGGGCAAGCAGAAAGCATGGAAGTGTTACAAGTGTCATCAGATTGGTCACCTGAAGAGAAATTGCCCACTTCTGAAGAATGAGAAGGGGAAGGGCATTTCCAAGGGAGGTTCAACCAGCAATGGTGGTGCAAATTCATCTGAAGACAGTGAAGATGATGTACTGGTAGTTTCAGATGGGACCAAGAAGTGTGATAGTTGTTGGACACTTGACTCAGCATGTTCTCACCATTATACTTCGCATAGGGAGTGGTTTGCAACTTATGAAGAATCTGATGGAGGGAGTGTATGCCTTGGTGATAATCATCCTTGTAAGGTTGCTGGAGTTGGAAGCATAAGGGTGAGGATGTATGATGGGGTTATAAGGACTTTGACCAATGTCAAACATGTCCCAGAGTTGAAGAAGAATCTAATTTCTTTGGGCTACCTGGAGAAGCATGGGTATGCTTTTGGAAGCCAGCCGGGGAGTGGATGTTTGAGGATAACCAAGGGTGCATTAGTGGTGATGAAAGGGAGAAGGTTGAAAATAATCTCTATCAAATGGAAGGCTCAGTGGCCATAGATGGTGCAGAGGTGCTAGCAGCGGCACAGGAAGAACAGTTGGTCTATAAACTGTGGCACTATCGAATGGGACACATGAGTGATAAAGGGCTTATAGAACTCAGTAAAAGAGGTCTGATTCCAGTACTTAAGAAGGAGGACAATGACATCTGTGAGCCCTGTATTTATGGCAAACAACATAGGGTGAGATTTGCCAGCAGTTCCAAGCAGAGTGAAGGTATTCTGGAACTAGTTCACTCAGATGTATGGGGACCGACCCCTGTGTCAGCCAGAGGTGGGGCTAAGTATTTTTTGACCTTCATTGATGACTACTCCAGGAAGGTATGGGTATATCTGATAAGAGAAAAATCAGAGGTATTTGCCCGGTTTAAAGCTTGGAGAGTTGGTGTTGAAAAGGAGACAGGAAAACCAGTGAAGTGTTTGAGATCTGACAATGGAGGGGAGTATACAAGCAATGAATTCAGAAGCTACTGTGAGGAAAATGGGATCCAACGCCATTACACAGTGAGGATGACTCCCCAGCAGAATGGTGTGGCAGAGAGGATGAATCGTACATTGACAGAGAAGGCTAGGAGTTTGAGGCTGCAGGCATCACTGCCCAAGGTCTTTTGGGGTGATGCAATTATGTTCTCTGGTTTTCTTGTTAACAGGTCCCCTAATAGAAAACTTGATGGAGGCATTCCAGAGGAGATCTGGAGTGGGAAGAAGGTGGAGCTTGGACACCTAAGGATTTTTGGTTGCCCAGCCTATGCACATGTGGAGGCAACTGAAAGGAGCAAGCTGGACCCAAAATCACAAAGGCTGATCTTCATCGGGTATCCACAGGGAGTTAAAGGCTATTTGCTATGGAGTTCAGATTCACAGAAGTGTATCATCAGTAGAGACATTATTTTTGATGAGAAGAGCATCTTGAAGAGGTCAGAGATTGCAGATGGAGCTGAAAAGGCTGAACAGGACAGCAGTGGACAGCATTGGCTGACAGGTGATGTACCTTCTACTTCTACTTCAAAACATGCTTCTTTTGAGGTGGAGTTTGGTATGAATGTTCCAATACATGTAAAGGATCAGCCAGAAGAGCCATCAATCCAAAAGGAGGTGCAGGTGGAGTCACACACTTCAGCTTTGAGAGATGATCAAAGGGGTGTGGCACTACACAAGGCAAAGCGTACCATCATCAAACCTGCTCGGTATCGCATTGATGACATGATTTCCTATGCTCTAATCACTGCAAATGAAGATCCAGAGACCTTCCAAGAAGCCATGGAAAGTTCAGAAAGAGACTCATGGATGCAGGCCATGATGGAGGAGATGGAGTCCCTGGAAAAGAACAAGACATGGCAGCTAGTGGATCTACCTAGAGATGCTCGGGCCATTGGTTCAAAATGGGTGTTCACAAAGAAGGAGGCACCTTCAGAGCAAGGTGGAGTCAGATACAAAGCAAGGCTTGTTGCTAAGGGGTTCTCACAGAGAGAGGGAGTGGACTACACAGAGGTATTCTCTCCAGTGGTACGTCATGCTTCAATTCGTGTGTTGTTATCTCTCGTAGCACAACATGGTATGGAGTTGCAGCAGATGGACGTGAAGACGACTTTCTTACATGGGAGTCTAGAGGAGAGGATATACATGAAGCAACCAGAGGGTTTCAAGGAATCTGGATTGGAAGAAAAAGTGTGTCTACTAAAGAAATCGCTCTATGGTTTGAAGCAGTCACCCCGTCAGTGGTACAAAAGGTTTGACACTTTTATTTTGGGCCTTGGATTTTCTAGATGTGAACATGATACTTGTGTCTATGTGAAAGATGTGGATGAGGATGATGCACTGTATCTCCTTCTGTATGTGGATGATATGCTCATTGCCAGCAGGAGTGTTGAAGCAGTGAATGGACTGAAATATGCATTATCAACAGAATTTGAAATGAAGGATTTGGGGTCAGCTAGGAAGATACTTGGGATGGAAATTTACAGAGATAGGACCAAGGGAATTCTACACTTGTCATTGGGTGGATATATTCACAAGGTGTTGGAGAGGTTTGGGATGGATAAGGCCAAACCAGTTGGAACACCTTTGGCTAGTCACATGTCTCTTTCTAAGTTACAGAACCCCCAGACAGATGAAGAGAAAGAGTACATGGAGAGAGTTCCATATGCCAGTGCCGTGGGCAGCATTATGTATGCTATGGTGTGTTGCAGGCCTGACATAGCATATGCAGTGAGCCAGGTGAGCAGATTCATGGCGAACCCAGGGAAAGGAGCACTGGAAGGCACTCAAGTGGATTTTGAGGTACCTTCAGGGAACTCGTGGACTTGGTCTAATTTTTGGGCAGCAAGATGGATCTAAGGAGAAATCTAATATCCCAAGTAAGTCATTAGGTCCATTGGAAGGATTTGTGGATGCAAATTTTGCAGGTGATCTGGATACAAGAAGGTCTACCACAGGGTATGTGTTCAGCATGTATGGTGGATTAATTTCTTGGAGATCAACCCTTCAACCTATTACAGCTTTGTCTACAACAGAAGCTGAGTATATAGGGATTACAGAGGCTACCAAGGAGGCTCTTTGGTTGAAGAGACTCATCATGGAAATGGGGTGAAGCAGGGTACAGTATTGCTACACAGTGATAGTCAGAGTGCCCTGCAGTTGGCTCAGAACCCAATCTATCATGCACGTACAAAGCATATAGATGTGAGGTATCACAGGATCAGAGAATTGGTGGAAGAAGGTGAAGTGGAGCTGGTAAAAGTTCATACAAAGAAGAACCAGGCAGATGCACTTACGAAGACTCTTCCACGGGATAGCTTTCTCTCATGTGTGACACTGATGGGTCTGAGGGAATGTGCAGATTTTTTAGCAGCTTTGAAGCACCAAGGTGGAGATTGTAGAGCCTGGTGTGGTACTCCAAAGCTTAAATCCTAGGGTGGAGGTTTGTAGGCTCCACAGGGTTAAGGCCCAGGTTGTTGGGTCTTGAGGGGGCTAGTCTATCATTGGGCTGGGTTTGGGCCCAAGGTGTGGGTTGGTCCAAGGGAGTTTTTTAGGGTTTATTATCCATATAATAAGGCACCGGTTCATGTGTGGTGCTGGTTTTATTTTGGTGGCCGTCATGGGGACGGGTTATATATAGTCATGTAACGATGATGATTTGGTAATGAAAAAGAAACCCTTTTCTCCCGGAATAAGCTATCCCTCTCCTTTTCTCTCTTATCCACGTCTTTCTCTCTTTCTCACGTATAGATGCCCTAGATTTCTAGGGTTTTATTGCTGCCATCTCTGCCCTAGCCATCTTCTTGGAACCGCCTCTCTCAAAGAAGGAGAAGGAAGAAACCCTAGCAGCACCTTCTTCTTGGGCAGCGTCTCTTGATTTTCTGGATCAGATCTGAAGGTTCACGTGAGGAAGAAGAGAGGCCACGACCCTCTCTTACAATCTTGGGGCGCAAGAAACCAAGAAAATCCTAGTTGCTAATCAATCTGGGAAGATTACCAAGATCAAGATCCAAAATTCTGCTGCAGAAATTTCAGCAGGGATATCATCTCGCTTCCGCATCTCCACACGACTTGGGGCTGGTCGAATGCGTGCTATGCTCCAAGGTTAGAAAGAGGACGATCCACTCTTCATTTAGGCAATGGTAAGCATGGATATTATACATTCTATATTTATTTATTTTTTTCTTTTTCCTTTGCTTTAGTATCATAAAAATAGAATTAAGATACATGTTATTTATTTAAGTTCTGTGTATGTTATTTTTTTTGTATATTAATTACTTATTAATTGAATGTGATATGAATGCTTAATATCATTGATATAAATTTAAATCAATAGATTAATAATTTTTCATGTTCCTTTACAATTTTATTTTGAAAGTCTAAAATACATCGTGGTTAAGCATAAAACTATCATTTCTAGAGGAAAGCCAGTAATAAACTCAAAAATAATATAACTTTGAGTTCATCAGCTTATGAGGAGCATCTTTCTAAATCTTGTAAGAGCTGAAGTACTTAAGGAGAATCCTCATTATTAATCTTCAAGAATTGAACTTGAGGAGCATCCTTCTTAAGTGGCCAAGAATTGAATCTAAAGAAGTTGATATTACTTCTTTAGAATATGATCCGGGACAAAATCATTAAATGTGAGAATATCTAGTTAACTTAAAAGATGAGATATTAAATGCGAGATATTAAACCAAGAATTCATCTTAAAAATTACCCCATTTTTGTTTCAAACAAACATCCTCATCGATTTTAGTATTCTTGGTTTAAGGTTTTTCCTCTTTTGGCTAGAATATTCCCCTTAAGAGAATGTTGCATGCAGCTTATCATGTTATCTTTTCAGTAAAGAACTAAGTATGGCTAACATTTCAAGCATGTACTTTTAGAAGCCATGATAACACTATGGATTCAAAAAAATTAAGATATTTTTCTTGAGATTATAAAACTTTTAGCAATGGGTTATGATAAAATTCCCCAAGTTTCTTGGGAGCATTACACTTCATCGGTTATTCAAAGGAGATCATACATATTCTTGCAAGCAAAGTGTGGAACTATATTGGGAAAGAAATTAGGGATTCATAATATTGTATTGTTATTGATAAGGCACGTGATGAGTCTAAAAGTGAGCAAGACTTTATTTTGAGATTTTTTTTTTTGATATAATCATGCAAGTTTAGTGCGCATCAGTCCAAATACATCAGAGTACAAAATTGCTGCAAAAAAAAAAAGAATATTTTGAGATTTGTTAACAAAGGTCATTTTATACGAAAGTGCTTTTTAGATAGCATCTATCAGAGATACGTACTGCTACATTGGCTCTTAAAAAGAAATTATGTGTTGTTCTTGACATAGTTTTGATATTTAAAATATTCATGGTTCATGTTATGATGGTGCCAGTAATATGCAAGGTTAAGAGAATGGGTTGCAGCATTATTTCTCTATAATTATAAACATAAATATTATGTGCATTACTTTACTCTAGGTTTCAGCTTGCATTAATCATTTCTTCTAAATAAATTATTCCAGTTCAACATTTTTTTCAACTAGACTTTTCTTATCAATGTCTTTAGCACTTCTAGTGAATGTCATGATAAAGTACAAATAGCCAAAATGCTTGAAATTGCGCATTTGCTACCTATTGATGAGAGTACAACTAATAAAAGGAAAAATTAGATTGGTACTCTGAAACAAGCTGAAAATATATGTTGGGTTTTATTCTATTTGAAACTTAATTGAGATGTTTGATATAATTTGTTCATCAAAATATTATTGCTGATGAATCCTCTTATTCTCAATAGGGAGATGCTGATGTTACTAATAATGTCATGACCTTATTTGAATTTATACTTATCATATATTTGATGAAAGAAATAATGTGAAACATAAATATTCTTTGTCAAGCCTTATAGTAAAAATCCCAAGTTATTATCAAAAATTCAAAGAAAATGGTTGGATAGTTTAGTTAATAAAGTGAAATTGTTCTATGACCAACATCACACATATGTGGTTGATATAATCGCTCCTTATATAGTTCATCAAGGCCGAACTCGCTATTAGTAAGATCAAATTATAGTAAAATACTATCACTAGGTAGAAATACTTTTTATTACTATAGAGAAGTAGTTGCGAGAGCTAAATTAAAGTTTAATGAGTAAGAAATAGAGCTTTTATCTCTTAGCTCTACATTGATTCTTAAAAATGGTTATAAAGCCTTCATTATTGATCATTTATGTAATCTTACAAAGAAATATATCCTATGAATGTTTAGTTGAAAAATATATCAATTTTTCATAAAGAAAAAGGTAAAGAAAGATGATTAAAAGAGGAGAGAAAAGAGAGATTAAGAGAGTAAGGGAGAGAGAGAAGGAGAAAGATTGGGAGGGAGAGAAAGGAGGAGAGAGTGAGGAGAGAGGAGTGACTGGATGGGAGGGAGAAGATAGTAGAGAGGAGAGAGACATTGAGTGGGAGAGAGAATGGTGAGAAGAGAAGAGAGAAATGAGTATAGATATGGGAGGGAGAGAGCAGATGAAGATCGGAAGGGAGAGAGTATAGAGAAAGACTGGGACAAAAGGAGGAAGAAGAGAGAGAATAAGAGAGAGATCAAATGGGAGAGAGCGATGAGGAGAGAGCAAGAGAGGGGATGAAAGATAAAATTGATGAGAGTAGGACGCAGGAAAGCAAGAGGCAAGCATAGACAGATAAATTTGGACTTTTCAAGTGTCTGACAAGTTTACTTTTAAAATTATTAAAGCTTTACTTTAAAATTTAAGATTAAAATTAGAAAAATAGTCCAATGTAAAGCTAGCTTAACTCAAGCCCCCTAATTATAATAAAAAATAAAATAATGAGGAAAGCCGCGACTTATTTGTTTAATAGTACTTAACTTGCATATAAATAAAAGATAAAAAATTACATACAAAAAACAAAAAAGGTGACCATTTATCTCTCCAACAGTCCAACTAGCTGATGGATGAATGGAGGCACGCATGCATGACTGTCCGACCGAATCTATGTATGATAGACGACACATCATACATGGAAGGGATTCGGAATTCCTTGCATGCATGACCTCATCGGACATCCAAAACCAAAAGGCGCCTTCCTTGTCGGAGTCGGGAAGCACAGCAGCTACCACCACCCTCTCGTTACGGGGCGGGGCGGGGCAGGGTAGGGTCCTCGGATTTTCCGTTTATCCCCAACATCATCCCCACTCCCCCACCTCCAGTCCACCACCTCACTTCATTTGCTCGTTCTCTAGGGTTCTTAAACCACCCCCCCCTCCTAACAACCTCCTCGGCTGCTCTGCTCCCCCTTCCCAATCCGAACAAAATAGAGACTTCTAGAGACCCCGCGCCCGTAAAAATACCATTAAACATTGAATGCATCCGTAGAGCCTCCCTCCTCCATATAAATAAATACAGATCTCTGCGACCTAGATCTCACTGGCTTCTCTTCTCTCGGAAGAAATTCGAGGGGAGTCAATGGCCAAGACGAAACCGGGGAAGAAGGATTTGGATTCCTACACCATCAAAGGCACCGGCAAGGTCGTCCGAGGTAATCGCCGATCGACCTCGTTTCTTTTTCCCCCTTTCTTTTTTCCTTTTTGGATGCATTTGAAATGGATCGCTGTTGATGGTGGAGCGGAGGCCAGCCGGGGACTGCGTGCTGATGCGGCCCTCGGACTCGGAGAGGCTGCCGTACGTGGCGCGGGTGGAGAAGATCGAGGTGGACCACCGCGGCAACGTACGGGTGCGGGTGCGGTGGTACTACCGGCCGGAGGAGTCGATCGGCGGCCGGCGTCAGTTCCACGGGGCCAAGGAGCTCTTCCTTTCCGATCACTATGATGTGCAGAGCGCCCACACCATCGAGGGGAAGTGCGTCGTCCACTCCTTCAAGAATTATACCAAGCTCGAGAACGTCGGTGCCGAGGATTACTTCTGCCGCTTTGAGTACAAGGCTGCCACTGGGGGGTTCACCCCCGACCGTGTCGCTGTGTAACCACCCTTGCTCTCTCATCACCTCATCGATTCTCCCCTATATTTTATCCTTTTACTAAACATAGAATGGCCGCTTATCTTCTTGAATTGAAGGTATTGCAAGTGTGAGATGCCGTACAACCCGGATGACCTCATGGTCCAGTGTGAGGGATGCAAGGACTGGTAAATCCTCACGAAATCCTTCACCACTTCTCTCTTCCTGGCTTCTGGGTATTTGCTTCATGAATTTATTCTCCCATGCTTATTTATTTCTTAGTTTTCTTTGTTGAAACTGAGAAAACGATAGTTTGGATGATGTGCATTACTTCTTGGATTTGGTGTTCTTTTTTGGAAGTGGGCGGGGATCTTCTTTGTTCGTCTGTCTGTATTTTAATTTCCATGGTGATTTTAGTTTGTGTGACCACGAGTTCCAGCTGATGTTCACAGGATTGTGTGGACAACTAGTGGTGTCTAATATAAGCTTGACGCCCGTTACTTCCAAACTTGTTGGTTTCGCTTATATTATGTTTCAACGCACAGGAAATTTTCAGTCTTTGACCTCCCTGAGCATATTGCATTGTTAGATATCCAGGGACAAAAGGCTTTGGTATTGTTGCCAAAGGGATTAGAGTTGATTGTTTTTATGGTTGCACTTTTGATGGCTTTTATGTTAACTTCTTATTCAGTGCTTCATTAGTTTTGGCTCAATTTATGAATAAAATTTCAGTGCATACCCATGAGCTACCTACGCAATATGTAATAATTCTGTGCCGCTGTAACTAGTACCAATAAGGTTATACTATGTTTTGTAATTTGTGTATACATTTATGCTGCAATGCCCTTTTTTTTTTAATGCTTTCCTTCTTTTTTAGTCTAATCTTATAGATTGTTATGTAATTTTAGGCTTCATTTGAATAACACCTTTGGAAAAGGAAAATCTGAGTTCTTCTGTAATGAAACAAGATCCACTGTTTCGGTGATAGAAAACTTTGATGTTGGATGCTGCATTTTGGAAGTAGACCTAATTTATGATGTTTATTAGAGTTTGATAGTTAAGGTCTCATTCTGTGATAAAGGCACACCTAATTGCGCAGAGAAGGGCCTTAAGCTACTGTTATTATACATGCAGTATTTGACCTTTTGCCTTTGGTTTGACAGTTGTGCTTTATTTGTTTTATATTCCCTATAGCTATGAGAAATTAGATAAATATTTACCTTTTATGGTTAAACATGTTAAGCAAGAACAAATAGTGTGTAGGAGAGTTTAGCATCTAACCATGTAGAAATGAAATCATGTTATGTCAGGATTTCATAGTGAAGTTTCTAGTAGTTAGGATACTGAATTTAACCCACTTTATGCACTATACATGGTTTGGGATCCCAAATGAGGCATATAGTGTCTATTTATGCCAACCTAAATGTTGTTAGAAGGATGGCTTTGGTGATACCAAATTCTCCTAAAAATGATGCATGTATGGGAGATTGGTGTCGAACTTGACATATGTAATTGACATGCAATCCACGTCGCGTTTATGGGGCCTTTTATTTACTTAACAAAAATTCATACCTTCTGATTTTTGGTTCAACTTCAAGAAGTATGCACATTATTGTGTTTCAATTAGGGCCACAAGCAAATTAATTTTGCATCCAGGGCCTTTACTTTTTTTTTTTTTAATGATCTTTAGCATGCTAATGACAATAATGATGGGAAGAATTGGGAAAAGGCAGGAAAAGATCATATTGCCAATTGAAGTTGGGAGAGAGGGAGGGAGTTCGGTGTGCATATAAAGTAACCAAAAGAATGCCATAAGTTTCCACCATAAAGAAAACATGCATGGTTGCTGATGCTGATTTGTCCGAGGACTGCATTAATGAATCAGGTTTTGTAATGTTTGTTTTGAATTGGCGCATGTAAATCAAGAAGAGTGAGTATGATGACGTATACTTTTGTACTCTTGATCCCGAAGTAAACTAGAAATCAGTGCTTGAAAGCAAGGATTGCTTGCATTTAAATCTTTTAGTATTGACCACTTTACATGGTTGATAAATGTTTTGAATTGTTCAGATTTTAGACAATTTCATGGTTTATGGTCAAGCTTCTCTTGATTTTCTAATGGAGTAAATACTATTGCACATGATTTGGATGACGTAGTGGACCAATTAAATTTTGAATTGTGTAAAATCGGATGATTGAAGACAAGCTTATGCTTGATTTGGCCTATCCTGGCTGATTCATGAGTTGATCAAGTTGAAGTGGAAACACTGCATTTTATTCATTCTGCTTAGGATCAATTTATCATAAGCTAGCTTGAATCATCCCGTTCAAATGGATTTCCCAACTGCAGAACATATAGTAGTCCTAGTGAGAGGAAAATAGAAAATTTACTACCTATTTGATGGAACATCATGACCAAGACATCGGCTTCATGGGGCTTATCCATGTGATCAATTAATGTGCATGTATGCTTACATGTGGTATGCTTACACATGATACCCTGGATCTTACATGTCTATCAACAGGGGCAAGGCACTTCTTTATGGTGTTGGCACTTATTTATGGTGGTAAAACATACTTTCCACTTTGATGCTTCACCACGACATGATCTCAAGATGAATTAATATATATGAAGAAGAAAAAAGAGCGCCTTTATCTCTCTTACCTTTCTCTCTCACCATCTTTCTCTCTTCCTGCTACAATTACACTTTTTCTATGCTTGGTGTCTCCTATCTTTCATGTGATTAGCAAAGAAGAAACTTATTTTTTCGTTATTGCAATGTGTCTACCTTAGCTGGGATTCATGAATGTACATGGTCATGTTTTTGTGGTAAAGCCTAAATTTATATGTATTTGCATGATGAATAGATTAATTTTTAACCGTTGATACATTTAGTGGACTGACATTTTGCAGTTCTCCCATTTATAGTTGCTTTGATTGGGTAACCCATCTGTGTGATTCACATGATGAACATTTAGGTGGACAAATAAGTTGCTATAGGAATCACACCCTCCTATGCATTATATGCTCTTTAGACAAATACACGAAGTATGAACCAAGAAAGATTGCTAAAAAAAAAGATACACAATTCCATGATTGGAGTTTCCTTGGACGTTAATGCACAAGAGAAACAACTCCTTTTGCAAATCACGAACCTCATATTCAGAATGCATGTTAAGAACATGGTGAGAAATAAGATTCTAAATGGGTAAGGGGCCTAAGGGCTGTAGCTAGTGTTGCCATGGATGTATGCAACTTTGTGCTGATGTGGCTGAATTTACCTATAAAGAGAAGAGAGAATGACATAAAAACCATGTGTTCATATATTTTAGTCCTTTTACATCCATATACTTTTGAAAATTTGACCATTATGCAGTACCAAATAATAAAATTATTTAAAACCTTGTTATATCCTTCCACCTTGTTTTCTTATTTGTCTTAGAAATTTAAAAATCAATTATCCAATCAATTCTATAGTTCAGTTTGTAGCTATTTGCAGAATGCTATCTTGTTTGGCTGCAAAGCTTGCATCACAAGCACTTTGTGTAAGAGAGACCTCTAATCTTATTTCCTAGATGATATGCTTTGACTGCCAATTCTGCACTGCACTTTCAGGCACTATTCATAGATATTTTGTTTAGATCATTGTTCAAATATTAGAGGACCTATATATTCTCCTATTTGATAAAACTTGCACATCTAGTAAATTGAATTTGCCTTTGCGGTATAATTTCTGGAATTGCTCTTCAATTATATTTGATGATAAATATTAAATTCTTGAGGACCTGAAAAATGAAGTAAAAATGAGTGCACATATACGTTTATATTTTAATTCTTATCAACTGATTTAGAAACAATTAAAAGGAACTTAAAGTTACCTAGTTAGTGAAGTGTCTAATATGTTGTCTTGGTCTTGTTATGATCTTAAAGTTATTAGCTTAGAAAATTTTAAACAAGTGAATTGCTTTTTTTTTTTACCTGATATTTGATAAAATATCCTTTTGTTATGCGCAATGCTCCATATGCTAAAATGTGTTCTACATTTTAATATATTTTTTCAGGTGGCATAACTACTGCATATTTTAATTTATATAGTTCAAATCTCAGAATTTGCTGTTGAGGCTAACATCAATATTACAATAATCCATCCTATGATAAAGCACATTGTAATATGTTTTTCTAGTTCCATTCATGGAGAAATGCAACGTTGTATAATTTCTTTCTGTTACCATTTTCTTCACCATATCACTTGTTTAATTATTTTGAATTAATTTCTAAATTCATGCTTAATTTTTTTATTCTATTTTTTTGGCATTATTTTTTTAATGCTATTTAATGTGCATGTACTGTCATCGCCAGAACACAAGTAAAAAGCTTATCTATGACTTTTTATGGAAATGTCTTTTTATGGAAATGTCATAACATCTATGAAACTTATGTTTCCCCCATGCATGTTGAACTCCATAATTACACAGTGGATGAGGGTTTTTTAGAGAGAAGATATGTCCCTTTGAGCAATTCTGGACCTGATTATTCTGGTTGATCGGTTCATTTCTGTTCCACATTTCCTTCTCTTCTTAGTTCTGATATAAATATTGGAGTATTCTTTAGGCTGATGTGCTGTTTTGTGCTTCAGAAGTGTCTAGGTTGGGAAGTGGTCAAAAGAATTGGATACGTTGGGAATGTTGTTCCAAAAGCTAGTGATAATGAATTTAACGAGGAATACTTCTTGCACTATTGACTAATTGAAGGTTAGACAACTGGAAATTTGAGTTTTGCTAGATAATCATTACAGCCTGATGGTCAAAGAAGCCACAGTTAATGTGCTGAATGAAGATTTATCAGTTGAAGATGGTATAATTTGAAGAGCCTCCAGGACTCAACAAGAATGATTTGGCCATAGGTTATTTGTGATCATGCATAATATTTTGAGTTCTCGACTATATAATGTAGATTATAAACCCATGAGCAGCCACACAAAAAGTTGCCGCTAAAATTCTACTTGTTTGTCATGCCAGACTATTCTTGGCAATATTTAGAAGGAGCTGTAGGAAACCTGTTGCCATAAATTTCTTTAGTGGCAAATATATTTTTGGATGCAACTGGATGTTGATGGTAATCATATTTAGTGGTTTTTGGGGAACAGTCGCCTCTGATAAAGGCTCCAAGCATCAACTTTTTTGTAGGAACTGCTGAAATCTGTCAAAAAAATTTTGTGGTTAAACAAATCTATGATCGATCCATATCAAATAATCAATGGTAAGAGATAGGTAAATGCCTCCCTAGTTTTTTTTTTTGGGTTAGGAGATAGCAAAGGAGGGACATGTAGAGATATCAGACCGCAGGAAGATTAAAAGTGAGATAGAACACATGCCAAGATTTAGAAAGTTAAATGCTAAGTACTTACAATAGCATGATATTCTGAGTTGCACCTTAAGATAATGGAAGCACCAAAAATAGACATTTAAACACTGTCTAAAACTCTATGATTGGGAAATAGTTGATGCAAGAAGGAAGAAAGAAACAATTGCCTATTTCAGCTGTCCGCACAAGGCTATTGCTGTTGTTGAGATGGAGTACATTTCCTTGGTGCTGTCATGCACTAAATGGAAGTTCATTTGAATAAAACCCCCTAACTTACAATGGAACAAGAGATTCCAGAATTTGGTCACCTAATGTTTGATTTCTTTTTCTTTTTCTTTTCTTTTTCAAAAAGACTAGACTTAACTACTAGTTTTGCACATACTTTGGCTATACTATAATGGATGTTGTCGGCTTTATGATACCTTGCATTCCAAAAACACTGCATTTAGTTAGTATGGCATGGACATGAATACAAGAACTGGATTTGAATGCGTATCAAAATGTTTGACTTGACAAGAGAGAGGGAAAAAAAAGAGGAGATACAGAGTTATGTAGGACAAATTATAATTTTAAAGAGTGGCTCAGTGCATGAGGCTCTTACTATTGTAGAGTTTGGGGAGGGAGGTCATAGTGTAGTAACTTTATTATTGTACCAAGGCTCACTTTGTATAAATTATAATTTTTACTAAATTATATAATTTATATCTTTCATTATTCTTTCTTTAAATATTAAAATAAATATCAAGATATTGTTTGTTAAGGTGTTTTAATATATATTTTTCATGTGAACTTTAATATTCTTGAGAATATAATTATCAAAAGTTGTCTCTATACGTACATTATCGAACAATTACTAAAAAGAAAGACTACTCACTTCTAAAATGGCATGTTGAACTCATTGTTTGAAGAGTTCAACTCTCAGCTAATCCTTAAGAGTGTAACTATAGAACTTGGTATGTATGCAAGTATTTGATACACATTCAACGTTGTTTTTTGGAGCCACATTGAGTGTCTAAGTAATCAAGGATTTCAATATTGTGGGATGGTGATGTCTTGGTTTTTCTTGATTTCAGAAGATCACCAAACTCAATGTGGACCGCTCTATCTACTACATAGAGGACTAGATAGGTCCCAGAGTGAGATCTATCGCATCATTGAACCATATGCCAAACTTTCAGAGGTTGTAACTTGCTTGCATTATGATCGATTGAGATGCCTTTTTTTTCCCGAAAGTGGGTGATTTTTCGAGCTTTATGATATGGTTTGCTTCATAAGGGTGCTATGGCTCACCATGCAGTCAGGGCCAAATTTCATCGTTTGGGGCTTGAAACGGGCTGACCAAGCTAATTTTTTTAGGAAAATCTTTGATCGAGGCATCATTTAATCTAGAGAGAATTAGATGAAGTGATTGGAGACAAAGTTGATGTAAAAGTCGAGATCTATCTCCTATGAGATTTTAGCTTTTTCATAATTATTTTCATTAGTCATGCCTATTTTGGGGAAGTTGTAATCTCTTTTTAGCTAATAAAGGAATTTAACCTAGATTGTGCAAGGGTGGACCTCGCTATATAAAGGATTTTGGCTTAGTTTTATTATTGATTAATGAAAGAAAAGGGATCCTTTACCCTATTTTTAGTAATTTTTCTATTTCTAAAATTTCTTTTAAGAGATTTGGGTGGAGCAAGTTACAGGAATTTCTTCCTTCTCGATTAGGTCAAGTAGGTATCAGAGCCCCTTTGACCTAGAGTTCATGGTTGGTTCTCTACCAAAGAACAGCAAGAATGAGACCCAGCACGAGCTTAAAGGTTCCTTAAATACATCAGAAAGGTCCATTAGGAGGTCGAGGCATAGTTGCATATATCACAATGGTACAAGGATTGCTA
Source organism: Calamus simplicifolius (assembly GCA_900491605.1). NCBI lineage: Eukaryota > Viridiplantae > Streptophyta > Magnoliopsida > Arecales > Arecaceae > Calamus > Calamus simplicifolius. Next base: position 25,786 of record UESW01002963.1, on the reverse strand, counting down.
TGATAAACATTGTGTGAAGTGCAACCTCCAAGACAGGGAGCTAGTCTAGCTACGCCAAGGGGAAGAAATATTTAAGGGTGGGAAAGAAACTAAAGGAAATGTTATATGGCCTTGGAAAAATTTTGAAGATCGTGGAGAATGCCTTCCAACTTGATTTGCCACAATATATGGAGACATACTCAATAATCAGTGTTGAAACTTTGAAGCTATTTGAGCCTTCCATGTTAGATGAAAAATTTGACCAGGAACCAGTGCTATTAGCTATGGATGATACATGGGTGGCCCAAGAAAGGTTATTAGGTGAAGACTGTATTGTCGAGAAGATCATAGAAACTAGATGTGGGAGGATTGAATCTTGCGGTCTGGCTAGAAGGGTTAGCAATCTAGCAAAGCCAAGTGGTTCAGCCACAAGATAGTGAAGCAGACACTTCCTCCATCGTCAATTCTGTTTTAGCAAGACATAAATCCCTTAAATAAGGGGAGATCCATTCTAGGAGGGTTAGCACACTTGATGTGGACCACTTTGACTGCTTGAGGACTGGATAGGGTACAGGAGTAAAATCTGCTACTCTGGGAGCTCAGATCACATGTTGATCTTTTGGAGGCTCTAACTTATACAAATTCCAATTGAGATGTTCTCTTTTTTGAAATTGTGGCACCACCTTATAAGGGTGTAGGTCAAATTCTGTCGCTTGGGCTCTAAAATGGGCTGGTCAAACCAAAAATTTCTTTTCTGAGAAAGGCTTTGATCGAGCATCTCTCTCAATTCAGGACGAATTAGGCAAAGCAGTTGGAGAAAATGGGCGTATAAGTTGAGGTCAACCTTTTGCATGATTGTAGGTTTTTTATAATTATTTTCACTAGTTATGTCTATTTTGGAAAAATTGTAACTTCTTTTAACAAGAAGAAGAAAGGGCACATCAAGCTTACTTTTGTCAATTTTCGTTTTTTTTTTTGAAAGATTCAGGTTGAGCAGGTTGGAAGAATTTTGTCCTCTTCCCTGATCAGATCATTTTTATAAAATAGGATGCCTGATGTCCCATCCTATCTCGGTCCATTTCTTGACCCATCTTCCAACACTTGGGATGGTGCCTTGTCTCAACACTCAAAATGGTGGGAGATTTTTCCATCCCATCAGTATTTAAAACCTTGTAGATAATACAAACTTTAGTTGGTGGATCATTCCACTAACCACTTCAATTCTTTCAACTGTTATACTTCCATTCTGCTTGCTATTGTGAAAGCTATTGGTTGGCATGCTATTTCATTTTTTCCATTTTAATGTGTTATAATGAATATTAATTTTCATTTTGTAAAGTTACAATTCTTTTTTTACCATTCATTTCTTAAAATATTAAAGTTTTTTCGTTCTTTATTCTCAAAAGCCCAACAATGTACTCAGTTCACATGTTTTTATGTTTGCAAATATTTGTAATTAGTGTAGAGATGGATAAACTACATACAACATTAATTATTTCACCATTCTTCTTTTTTATGGTACCATTTGTATTCATGTATTCATTTGATGTATGCATGTTGTGTGCATCCTTGTGGAGTTGGGTTTCATCCATCTTGTACAGGCATGGCTATTGAGCAAGAAAATAAAAAGTTTTTCGTTCAGATTGTTCTCTGGATGGTGATGCTATACATTTTTTCCACTTTATTATGCTATATTGAGTAATCTTCCTACAGAAGTTAAATTAAATTATTTTCTTTTGCCATTCAATTGTGGAAATTATTATATTTATTTCATTCTTTGTTTTTGAAAGCCCAACTGTTCACCCAGTTTGCTTGTTTTTGTGTTTGCAGATATTTGCATTTAGTGTCGAGTTATTTCATTCTTTAATTCTTTATTTTCAAAAGCTCAATTTCTCAGTCAGTTCACATGTTTTTTGTGATTGGAGATGTTTGCAATTAGTGATAGACAAACTAAGTACAAAATTAATTGTTTCACTGCCTTTTTGGTTTGGTATCCTTTGTATTCATGCGTTCATTTGATGTTTATGTATGTTATGTGGGCCCTTGTGGACACAGGTTTCATCCATCTTGTATGGGCATGACTATCGAGCAAGCAAAAAAATTAGACAACTTTCTATGTTCAGATTGTTCACCTGATGATGATGCCAAGAGATCTCTGAATGCGTTCCCTGTCTCACCACTTTCTGAGCCTAAGGTGAGAGTGATGTTATCTTTCCCTACTGTTTAATCAAGCGTTCTATGGTCTTTTTGGAGATGAATCAATCTGTAAAGGTTACTCAATTTTTGAGTTTTAGAATTTTAGGTAACTGGGATAGACAGATATTGTACATTTATTATATGCATTTGTTCCGGTATAAGTTTATGGGACAAGTCCTACACCGCGCGCACTTTGCACGCTGTGATTGGCCTCACACGCGTGCGGTGCAGGAAAGGACAAAAATATCTTTTGGTACACACGGCCGCATGCACGTGCGGCCAATCACTGCGCGTGTTGCACGTGTCCTGCACCGTGCGCAGTGCACAAAGAGCTTTCCTAAGTTTATGTATACTAGGACAGTGCAGCTTTTAGGAACATATATGCAGAGCTTGTGATGGTGTTTGATAGTCTTGAGTGGCTATTCAATTCTGAAGTGGCTGACAGAAGAGAAGCTGGTTGCTGGTCCTAGGATGTATGGATTTTACATAGAACCTCATTTTTCAGCACGATCTGCAATGTCCTAAGTACCTACAACTAGTATCTATATGCTTGGTAGCCTTCTTACCTATGCATCAAGTGATAACTATGTGAACATATTTCAGGTGATAGAACAAGTAATTTAATGTGATAGAACAAGTAACTATACAATCCACTTGAATTTTGATCATGTACATAATATATTTAGGCTATGCAAAATGCAACAAATGGTATGAGCCATCAACTTCATGTGCTTTCGCAACTAAAGTTGCATCCACGCATGTGCATGCAGGCTTGTATCTACTCAACTTAACTCAACTCATCTAAGCCTTTTTCCAACTACATGAAGTCAGCTAAATAAATCTGCTTCCTTCACTTTAGTAGATTCATGTTTCAGGAGATCTAACAGAGTTTTATGCTAGCTGTCAGTTATCTAATGCAACCCTCCTCTTTTATCCGGGCTTGGGACCGGCCTTGGCGGAGTTCGCATGCAGACTTGTATCCCATAAGTAAAATCTTGAAGGTTTGTTGAATTAGTTGGTAAAGGCAGTAGTCTCACCCTTTTTCCAACCTTAAAGATTTTTCCAGCGAAGACTCCCTTAGTTATTCGAAGCTTTAGAGCTCTTGGCTTCAGTGTGAAACTTAGCTTACATGCTGTGAATGTTGTTCTTCAGGCAAGTTTCTGACGTCCTTCTATTTGCACGAAGTATTTGATGACACTCATTTACCATCTGAATTATTACATTGAATTCTTTTAACTGGAGTGTATAGACAACCGTGAGAAATAATAACAGATTCTCGATGTTGTTGGCCAACTCTGTTGTCTTTCAAGTAGTGACTTCTGTTTTTCTTAATATTCATACTGGTTTGTATTTGCAGGTTGAATCCAAAAGGCGGAAGAGGTAATTTTTGATGTTGGAAGTAGTCATCACAGCGAGACCAGCATTTTCTGGTGAAGTTGCTCTTCTGTTGCTGTTGGTCATGTGGTCCTGTACAGTGCAGAGATCTGTTTGCTTGCACAAACAAAAGTCACTCTCTTTTTTCCCTATTTTTAAGTTAACGGCTTGTTCGGTAACATATGAGTCTTGGAGGAAACTTAGGAAACTTCATTGGGATGATTTGTGCCTTGTGTGTATGACCTGTGCAAAATAATATTTTATTTCATTGATGTTATTTTGTAGGGAACACTGGAGCAGAATATGATGTTGTTGTTACTCAATGATGTGCTTAAGAAAGCCCTTCTCTTTCTATGTAATGATTTGCCCTACTTTTGCAAATAAAACACTAGCTGCTGCTGTTGCTGGTTATTAACTAATTGGATAAGTTGATTGAGTTCTTGCTTTAGGAGGAAAATACGTCAATGGTTAAAGACTGGTAATTTACGGGGTTGGTTGGATTGGAGAGCGGGGGGCATCCAAGAAGGTACAGGATGGTGTAAAATATTCTGATTTCAAATCCAATATACGAGCGTATCGTTGGCAACGTGGTGGGAAGAATATTATTTAGAGTACCGCGGCAACTTATTCGGAATTGGTGGGAAGAATGTATATTAGATATATGTGACAAAAGATATATTTAAATATTTACCACCATTATCCTCTTGTGTATAAAAGGTATATTAAAATACTTATAATAAAATAATAATATTAATCTCCATCAAATGTATTTGAATATCTCAGTTTATAGGTGTTGGGAGGTAAAATCGTCATTGCATTGATATCCGTGCGAGGCGGCTAAGGCTGACCTCCTCCCTTCGGCTTCCCCGGGCCTCCGTAGCTCGGCCCTTCCGGGCTTCCCTAGCTCGGTCCTTCCGGGCTTCCCTAGCTCGGTCCTTCCGGGCTTCCCTAGCTCGGCCCCTTCCGGGCTTCCGTAGCTCGGCCCCTTCCGGGCTTCCGTGGCTCGGCCCTTCCGGGCTTCTTTCCGGGCTTTCGTGGCTCGGTCCTTCCGGGCTTCCGTAGCTCGGCCCTTCCGGGCTTCCGTAGCTCGGCCCTCCCGGGCTTCCATAGCTCGGTCCCTTCCGGGCTTCCGTGGCTCGGCCCTTCCGGGCTTCCGTAGCTCGGCCCTCCCGGGCTTCCATAGGTCGGCCCTCCCGGGCTTCCGTGGCTCGGCCCTCCCGGGCTTCCGTGGCTCGGCCCCTTCCGGGCTTCCCTAGCTCGGCCCTCCCGGGCTTCCATAGCTCGGCCCTTCCGGGCTTCCGTGGCTCGGCCCTCCCGGGCTTCCATAGCTCGGCCCTTCCGGGCTTCCATAGCTCGGCCCTCCCGGGCTTCCGTGGCTCGGACCTCCCGGGCTTCCATAGCTCGGCCCCTTCTGGGCTTCCGTAGCTCGGCCCTTCCGGGCTTCCGTAGCTCGGCCTCCCCGGGCCTCCGTAGCTCGGCCCTTCCGGGCTTCCATAGCTCGGCCCCCTCTGGGCTTCCGTAGCTTAGCCCTTCCGGGCTTCCCTAGCTCGGCCCTTCCGGGCTTCCGTAGCTCGGCCTCCCCGGACTTCCATGACTCGGCTTCTCCGAGTCTCCATGACCCGGCGTCACCGAGCGATCCACACCCTAACATCTACCTCCGCGGAACCTGATGCAGGAGAGCCTAGGCTTACCCGAATAGCACCCTAGGCAAGGAATCATGTTGAGACGTGGCCTAAGACCTACCGTAACCGCCCCAGGTCTACTCAACCAGATCTCAAGACATCAAGGAGCTCTCCCAGCCGTCGATCCCTTAACAAACAAGGTGTGGATTCTAACGGCCCCACAACGGCCTGATTCTGTCTGCCTCCATATCGTAACAACCCCTGAACCTTCCAGAAGATGCTCAAGTCCCAGGTGACAGTCTATAAATATCAGACTCGTAGATTCCCTCAGGTACGCGACTCCTGACGCACACGCACCCCCACGTCTCTCTCTCTCTCCCTCTCTCTCCGGCAGCTCGTCGACGCTCTCCCCCTCTTAGAGCTTCCGATTGGCCGCCCCTGGAGAGGCTTCCCGGAGAGATCCACCTCCCCATTGTGTGGTTGATCGCCGATTTCTTCTCTACTGACTTGAGCGTCGGAGGGTCTTCCGCGGAGGGCCACCCCCAGCGCCTCCCGCGTGTGGACTTCTTGTGCAGGTCCGCCGCACCACTCTCCCTGGAGATCGACCGCGCCCGAGTCGGAGGACGGATCCCGGCGGCAACAGATTGGCGCTAGAGGAAGGGCCTCAAGTCCCATCAAAACTTGAAAAGAGGAGACAAGGATCTAAATCCGGAGAAGAACCTCTTTGATGGCCAACCGGAGGAGAGCAACCTCTGAAGCCCAAGATCAGGTCGCGTCCCAGAGGCCTGATCCGACGGGCGCTACAGCGCCGCACCTCCACCAGTCGAAACCCCGTCACCGCCTGCTGTTCCGGTGACACAGGACCAGTTTGCTACGCTGGTCCAACAAGTCCAGGCTCTTACCCACTTGGTTCAAGAGCGCCTCGTACCTCCTCCTGCTCCACATCCTCAGAAGGAGGCGGCGATTCCTTCTTCGCCGGCGGCTTCCTCCTCTGATCCGCATGTATCCGCGGATCCCCCGCACCGACCCAGAGGGGACAAACCAGTCCCGCGAGGCGGTTGTGATCGATATCCTCTCAGATCTCGGCGAGCTCGATCCCTCTCCCCGGTGACATCTCATCATGATTCGACACCATCCTTGCGGTTCTCACGCCTAGCCCCTCCCCTGGCCGGCGAAGAGGAGATCCGCCATCAGATCCAGGAGATGCGTCAGGAGCTGGACGCCGCCAAGCAGACCCATCTGCCCCAGCCCAAGGCGGAGCAGGGCATCCCTTTCTCCAAGGGGATCATGGAAGAAGTGATTCCCTCCCATGTCAAACTACCAGCCGTCGAACCCTACCACGGCTCCACTGACCCGGATGACCATCTCAGTAGCTTTCGGTCAATAATGATGTTCCACGGAGCATCTGATGCGGTCCTCTGCCGCGCCTTTCCATCCACCCACAGAGGATCCACCCGAACCTGGTTCAACGCCTTGAAGCCAGGTTCCATCGACTCATTTGACGAGCTGAGCCACCTTTTCATCGGCCAGTTCGTCAGCAGCCGCCGCCACCGGCGGAGATCCGACTCCCTCTCCGAAGTCAAGCAGAGAGAGGGGGAGTCCTTGAGGAACTATCTTGGCCGTTTTAACAAGGCCATGTTAGAGGTGGACCACCTTAATCATGAGGTGGCTATGTCCGCCTTGGCGGGGGCAGTCTCGAAGGAGAGAGACTTCTATCTGGCTATGGAGGTTAGCTACCCCCCATGTCTCTCTGATATGATGGCCCTTGCAGACAAGTACGCTAGGGTCGAGGAGTCGCGGAGAGTTGCCCGCGCCGAGCAAGCAAAGAAGAAGGAGCCTAAAGTCCCCGACATGCACCGTCCCATCCGTCGACCAAGTCCGCCTCGTCGCCAAAGAGTCCCTCCGCTGCCACCAAGGAATCGCTCCCGGAGTCCCCCCAGGCGATTTGATCGCTACACTCCGCTGACCGTGCCTCGGGCGCAAATCCTCATGGAGATAGAGCGCCAGCTTCCCCGACCAGTACCTCTTCGAGGGAACCCGACTCGAAGAGATCCCGCCAAGTATTGTCGCTGCCATAGGGAGCACGGTCATGATACTGAAGAGTGCTGGCAGCTGAAAAATGAGATTGAGAGGCTGATCCGACGGGGACGGTTGGACCAGTTTAGGAGAGCGCCCGAGCCACCTCAAGGAGGCGACCGCCAGCTCCAACAACCTCCTCCTCCGCCCAATCCGCCCATGATTGGCCGGATCAACATGATCGAGGAGCCGGTGAATCGAGCCCCAGAGGCAGCCGTGAAGGATCGGCGCCAAAGAGGGCACGGACAGGCGAACTCTCCTTCTCCGACGACGATCTTCTGGGAATACAACTCCCCACGATGACGCACTAGTTGTATCCCTCAATTTGAATAATTATGATGTAAGCCGAATCCTCGTTGACAGTGGAAGTTCGGTGAATGTTTTATATCTCGGTGTGCTTGCCAGGATGAAATTGCACATGGAAAACCTTCGAGCCGTGGATTCCACCCTGATGGGATTCACTGATGACGTCATTGTCCCGGAAGGGGTCGTCACCTTGACGGTCCGCGCAGGAACCTGGCCCCTTGTGACTGTTATACAGACAGATTTCCTAGTGACTGACCTCAGATCCCCATACAATGCCATATTCGGCAGGCCCGGTCTAATGTCCCTAAAGGCAGTTGTCTCCATTCCACATCTGTCTATGAAGTTCTCCACCGAACGAGGAATTGGGGTGGTTCGGGGAAGTCAAGCCATGGCTCGGCAATGCTTTGTTACGAGCCTTCAATCCAGAATGCCGGAGGTTGACGGGCTGGACGCCCACGAGGACTTCGCCGAACAACGAGGAGAACCGGCAGAGGAATTGGAGGAGGTACCGCTAGACGAAGCTCAGCCCGACCGAACCATAAAATTGGGTCGCTGCTCAAAGGAGAGTCTCGGCATAGATTGGTCAGATTCCTCCAAAGCAATGCGGACATCTTCGCCTGGACCGCCTCCGACATGCCAGGGATCAGCCCCGAGGTTCTCGTCCATCATCTCAATGTGGACGAGATGCACAGGCCTGTTAAGCAGAAAAAGAGAAGCTTCGCCCCAGAACGGCAAAAAGCCATTGAAGAAGAGGTCGACAAGCTCATCAAGCCAATTTGTCCGAGAGGTGAATTACCCTAGCTGGCTGTCAAATGTTGTCATGGTGAAGAAGTCGAACGGCAAATGGAGGATCTGCATCGACTTCACCGACCTCAACAAAGCATGCCCGAAGGATAGCTTCCCCCTCCCTCGGATCGATCAGCTCGTGGATGCCACCTCAGGCCACCAAATGCTGTCATTCATGGACGCTTATTCAGGATACAATCAGATCCGAATGGCCCCCGAGGATGAAGAAAAGACCGCCTTCATAACCGACCGAGGTACCTACTGTTACCGTGTTATGCCTTTTGGTCTTAAGAATGCAGGGGCAACCTACCAGAGGCTGGTTAACAAGGTGTTCAAGGAGCAAATCGGCCGGAACATGGAGGTATACGTGGATGACATGCTAGTCAAAAGCAAGGAAGCGCCACGGCATGTTGAGGACCTCGCAGAGAGCTTTGCAACATTGCGCAAATATGGGATGAAGCTCAACCCGACCAAGTGTGCCTTCGGCGTGAATTCCGGGAAATTCCTTGGCTTCATGGTCTCCCAGCGGGGTATCGAGGCCAACCCCCAGAAGATTCAAGCTCTCCAACAAATGGCGCCCCCAGCGTCTATTAAAGAGGTCCAGCGCTTAACTGGAAGGATAGCGGCCCTTAACCGCTTCGTGGCGCGGTCGGCCGAGAGATGCCTCCCCTTCTTCAAAACTCTCCGATCGGCCAAAAACTTTCAATGGACTCCCGAATGCCAGAAGTCATTTCAAGATCTCAAAAAGTACCTCGGCTCGCCCCCACTTCTCAGCAGCCCAGCCTCGGGAGAGACCCTGTTTTTGTACCTGGCTGTCTCGGAGGGCGCGGTTTGTTCGGTGCTAGTCAAAGAGGAGGGCAGAATCCAGAAGCCGATATACTATGTGAGTAGGCTACTCCGCGACGCGGAGACCAGGTACAGCAGGATTGAAAGATGGTATTGGCCCTGATTACTCAGTTCGAAAGCTACAGCCATATTTCCAAGCACATTCAGTGACGGTCCTGACTAATCAACCCATCAAGGCGGTGGTCCGCCGTCCAGAACATCGGGGAGAATGACCAAATGGGCCGTCGAGCTAAGCGAGCATGACATACATTTTCAGCCTCGTCCGGCCATCAAAGCCCAAGTACTGGCCGACTTCCTCCTCGAGTGTACTATCCGGAGGACGGCTCTACCCCAGAAAAGTCTTGAAGAGCCAAAGCCTGGAGCTCGGTGGCTCCTCCACGTCGACGGGTCATCCAATGCCCATCGCTCAGGTGCGGGTCTAGTTCTTACCAGTCCAGAGGGGATGATCTTCGAATATGGTGTCCGATTCTCCTTTCCGGCTTCCAACAATGAAGCCGAGTACGAGGCCCTGTTAGCCGGTCTCCGGATCGCCCGCAACCTGAAGGTGGAGAAGCTTAATGCCTTCACCGACTCTCAGCTGGTAGCCGGCCATGTACGGGGAGAGTTTGAAGCCCGAGAACCGAACATGGTTCGATATCTCCAGGAGGTGCGTAACCTGCTTCCTCACTTTTCTGAATTTGAAATCATTCAAATTCCCAGATCGGAGAACGCCGCGCCGACCTACTCTCCCGATTGGCAACCACGGAGACAATGGATGCCGAACAAAAATTCCACCTGGAGACTCTGGAAAAGCCGAGCATCATGGAAGCCGACCGAGTGATGCAAGTCGAGGCCGAGCCATCCTGGTTCGATCCTATCCTCAGATACCTTAAAGAAGGGTCGCTTCCGTCCGACCGAAGAGAGGCTAGAAAGCTGAAGCTGCAAACCACCCACTATGTATTGATTGACAACCAACTTTACAAGCGGTCTTTTTCCATGCCGCTGCTCAGATGCCTCCGCCCATCCGAGGCGGACTATGCTCTACGTGAGGTACATGAAGGGATTTGCGGCAACCATCTGGGAAGCCGGTCCCTATGCCACAAGGTGCTGCGGCAAGGCTACTACTGGCCAACCATGCAGAGAGACGCGGACGACCTAGTCCGAGCCTGTGACTCCTGCCAGAGACATTCAAGCATCCAAAGGCTCCCTTCCGCCGAGCTAGTTTCTATATCCTCCGCCTGGCCCTTTGCCAAGTGGGGGATGGACATCCTCGGCCCATTCCCGCTAGCGATGGGACAGCGGAAGTTCTTATTTGTCGCCATTGACTACTTTACCAAATGGGTCGAAGCGGAAGCAGTTGCACAAATTACCGAGGCATGGGCCAGGGACTTTGTTTGGAGGTCCATCATCTGCCGATTCGGCCTCCCCCGCACTATAATCACCGATAACGGAAAGCAGTTCGACAACTCCAAGTTACGCCAATTCTATGAAGAGCACGGAATCCGTCACCACCTTACTTCGGTCGGGCACCCACAAGCCAACGGAGCGGCGGAAGTAACCAACAGGACCCTCCTCCAGGGAATCAAAGCTCGCCTCTCCAGAGCCCAAGGCAGGTGGGCGGATGAGCTACACCATGTCTTATGGGCCTATTGCACCACCTCGAGAATCCCGACGGGCGAGACTCCATTCCGAATGGCTTTTGGCACAGAGGCCGTCATCCCTGTGGAAATAGGCCTCCCATCATTGCGGGTGGAGAGTTATTCGGAGGAAGCCAACGACGAGCAACTCCGCACCAACCTCGACTTGGTAGAAGAAGTCAGAGAGAAGGCCCGAATCAGGATGGCTGCTTATCAACAGAGGGTGGCTCGGTACCATGCCTCCAGGGTCAAGGGGAAAGCCTTCCTACCCGGCGACCTTGTCCTCCGAAAAGCTTCTGTATCCAAACCGCTGGAGCAAGGAAAGCTGGCGCCGAACTGGGAGGGCCCGTACCAAATAACGAAGATCATTGGGCCGGGAACCTACAAGCTGCAGGATCTGGATGGGAAATCTATCCCCCAGACGTGGAACTCGGACAACCTCCGCAAATACTATCAATAGGGTATGTCCTTTATGCTTTGCCAGTTATCTATTTCTCCGCAACCTGCTGTGTGAATCGATTATGCACCATATTACCATAAATTGCAAAAGGAAATAGATACTGCTTACCAATCCTCGGTGCAACCGAGTTATCTGCTTGGACAGGAAATCTCCGAACCTTGGCAGGGCCAAGTAAAACAAATTCTCCGAACCTCGGCTGGGCCGAGCAACAAATCTCCGAACCTTGGCAGAGCCAAGTAAAACAAATTCTCCGAACCTCGGCGGGCCGACCAACAAATCTCCGAACCTTGGCAGGGCCAAGTAAAACAAAATCTCCGAACCTTGGCAGGGCCAAGTAAAACAAAATCTCCGAACCTTGGCAGGGCCAAGTAAAACAAATTCTTCGAACCTCGGCTGGTCCGAGCAACAAATCTCCGAACCTTGGCAGGGCCAAGTAAAACAAAGTCTCCGAACCTCGGCTGGGCCGAGCAACAAGTCTCCGAACCTCGGCTGGGCCGAGCAACAAATCTCCGAACCTTGGCAGGGCCAAGTAAAACGAATTCTCCGAACCTCGGCTGGGCCGAGCAACAAGTCTCCGAACCTCGGCTGGGCCGAGCAACAAATCTCCGAACCTTGGCAGGGCCAAGTAAAACAAATTCTCCGAACCTCGGCTGGGCCGAGCAACAAATCTCCGAACCTTGGCAGGGCCAAGTAAAACAAAATCTCCGAACCTTGGCAGGGCCAAGTAAAACAAATTCTCTGAACCTCGGCTGGACCGAGCAACAAATCTCCGAACCTTGGCAGGGCCAAGTAAAACAAAGTCTCCGAACCTCGGCTGGGCCGAGCAACAATCTCCGAACCTTGGCAGGGCCAAGTAAAACAAATTCTCCGAACCTCGGCTGGGCCGAGCAACAAATCTCCGAACCTTGGCAGGGCCAAGTAAAACAAATTCTCCGAACCTCGGCTGGGTCGAGCAACAAATTCTCTGAACCTCGGCTGGGCCGAGCAACAAGTCTCCAAACCTCGGCTGGGCCGAGCAACAAATCTCCGAACCTTGGCAGGGCCAAGTAAACGAATTCTCCGAACCTCGGCTGGGCCGAGCAACAAGTCTCCGAACCTCGGCTGGGCCGAGCAACAAATCTCCGAACCTTGGCAGGGCCAAGTAAAACAAATTCTCCGAACCTCGGCTGGGCCGAGCAACAAATCTCCGAACCTTGGCAGGGCCAAGTAAAACAAATTCTTCGAACCTCGGCTGGGCCGAGCAACAAATCTCCGAACCTTGGCAGGGCCAAGTAAAACAAAGTCTCCGAACCTCGGCTGGGCTGAGCAGCAAATCTCCGAACCTTGGCAGGGCCAAGTAAAATAAATCTCCGAACCTCGACTGGGCCGAGCAACAAATCCTCCAAGCCAAGGCAGGAGGCCAGCGGACCCTGGCGTCGGAACGCTCTCCCAAACCGAGTGTGTACCGCCACGCCTTGCCATGGCTCAAGGACAAGGAGTCGGCGGGCGGTACGCTTTCACCTCCTCCCCACGTGGCGAAAGATTCTTCAGGCAGCTGAGCCCAGGAATCCGAACCAAGGAAGGAGGCGAAATTCACACAACCCATGGGGGGTCCGCGTGCGCTTCCTACCATGCATCTCTGAGCAGGAACCACAGAGATCACACCGGAAGCGCATATGTGCGCTCTCCGTATGATCTCTGCGCCCTCCTTGTGCGCTCTCCATATGATCTCTGAGACTCATCCCCTAAGGGAGAGCCATTCTTCAGCAGCTCCCCGGTCGCCCCAGCTATCCGGCGGCAAGGAGCCTATGGGAGGAAGGCTCGGTCCTCCTACTCGCAACAGCAGAAAAATGGGCATAATGGAAGCTCCAGTGGGAAAAACACTCTGGGGATAACCAGACGTGACCCCTCCTTTTCCTTTTTATAGACGGAAACGGACCGAGAAAAGCTACCCAAGCTGTAAGTCCCGAGATTCAAATATTTGGCCCATACCTCCACGTGGCCCCTCAGGATTGGCGCAGCGCCCCACTGCGCGCCAAGCCCTCTGCCTGTATTATGACGTGTACAAGATCCCCTCCTGATCCCGAATCATGGTCATTAAATGCAGGAAATCGTCCACTGGCACTTCAAAAACTGGCAGATTCAGGAAATCATCCTTCGAAAATAGTACCCTCCAGTGGTAAACGGTTGCGTGCGCGTCACGACAAAGCGATCTGCATGGGAAAAAAAGCACCTTCCGGAAAGCTCTGACGCAGCTTTGTTCCCCCCGCTGCACCGTATCATCAACTCTAGTGAAATAAAAACCGAATCGCCTGCAGAACAGCAGGGCGTTGGCAGGAATGGCAGAAAGCACGAAGACCCACTTTGTCCGTCGGCCCTAGCCGACCTACTTTGGCCGTCGGCCCCAGCCGACCTATTTTGTTTGTCGGCCCCAGCCGACCTATTTTGCTCGTCGGCCTCAGCCAACCTATTTTGTCTGTCGGCCCAGCCGACCCATTTTGTTTGTTGGCCCCAGCCGACCCATTTTGTTTGTCGGCCCCAGCCGACCTATTTTGCCCGTCGGCCTCAGTCGACCTATTTTTTCTGTCGGCCCCAGCCGACCCATTTTGTTTGTCGGCCCCAGCCGACCTATTTTGCCTGTCGGCCCCAAGCCGATCTATTTTCGTTCGTTGGTCCCAGCCGACCCACTTCGTCCGTCGGCCCTAGCCGACCTATTTTGTTCGTCGGCCCCAGCCGACCCACTTCGTCCGTCGGTCCTAGCCGACCTATTTTGTTTGTCGGCCCCGGCCGACCTATTTCATCTGTCGGCCCCAGCCGACCTACTTTGCCTGTCGGCCCCAGCCGACCTATTTTGCACATCGGCCCAAGCTAATGCATTTTCCTAGTCTTGGAATAAAGATGACCCAAGAGCGTCAGCGAGCCACAGGCCGCTCAAGGCGAGACTAGACGACAACAAAACCAAGCAAGAGCAGCACTTAGGTAGAGACATAAAGTTCTTTTATTAAGAAACATCAGATAAGCGTCTGGAAGACGAGGTACAAGAACAACCCCTATGAATCGGGAGCCACACCGGCTTTAGAAGAGCCCTCAGTCACATCTACGGAAGCGTGACTAGGTTCGCCCTTCTCCAATATTTTCGCCCCCTCCGCAGCAGTTTGCGACCGTCCCTCAGAAGCTGCAACTTCACTGGGACCAGGGGCGGCACCAAGTTCGGTGTCAGAAATGTCGACATATTCATCCTCATCTTCCTCTTCAGACTCACCATCGTCGGGATTTTCAGCACTCAGGAAAGAAAGATCCCATTCCGGGTGCTCGTTGAGAATCTGCTGTTTGCACTCTTCCATCCCATGATGGAAGGCGTCAACGCTGATAGCGTCTTGCCTCCCCTAGAGTATGGCGTGCTGCGTTTTGGCCTCCACAGTCTGCTTCTCAGCCTCGATCACTTGGGCCTTCAGATGACATTTTGTTCCTCGAACTCGCTAGCCCGCGTCTCGAGTTCCGAGCTCCTATTGCGAGTGGACGCGAGCTCACTTTGAAGAGCCCGAACCTCCGACTCCATCTTCGCCATCTGAAAAAAGCCAAAATCGATCGGCATCGCGAGAAGCCAGTAGAAAAAACAAAAGGGTAAAATGAGAGCATACCTCCCCCTCTCGCCTGGCCAGCCTTTTAGCCAGCTCTTCGGCCTCACTCCGGGCTCTCGTCCTATCAGCCCTGACCAGCTCGACCCTCTCCTGCAGAGTGTTGATCTTCTCCTGTTTGGCTTCGACCTCCCCACGAGCTTGCAACAACTCGTTACTCACCTTGCGGGTCCAGAGGGCTGAGCCCGGCTGCGAAGAGGGCCCCTCCGATAGCAGGTCATTAGCCAAAAACACCTGACCATTACGAAGGACGTCCAGGTCCCTCTCTTCCTGCGCCGATAAAGCCGGATGCGTCTCCACATCCCTTGCAACTTCCCCCATCTCCGAGGGAAGTCGGAACCGACGTTTCCCTCCGCAATAACAAACCGGCTCTTCCACCCCTTGATAGAAGAAGGCTTATCCGCGATGACGTTGAAAGATCTCCGGGGTCCGATGTAGGGCCACTCTGATTTCCTCCCAGGAGTCAAATGGTAGCAGGTGCGGAAAAGGGGGAGAGTTGCAACGATTTGAATCTGGTGGCACATCGAGATGAATCCAACGATATTCCGCCAGCTATTTGGAGACACCATCGATGGACAGATATTATAGGGTCATGATCTCCTTCACCAAGGGTGGAGAGGAAAACGGAGACCCGCCTTCAAGCTATCCTCATAGATAAAGACCCCGGACTCTAAACCCCGAGTAACCCTATCTTCGGGTTCCGGCACCCGCAAGACCACATCCATGGGCAGGCCATACCTCTGGTGAATCCTCCCAAATCCTCGGCAACGATTCTGAGGCCACATCGTCGGGGCTCATCGCCATCTCGGTTGAGGAAAATACTGAGCGAAAACGATGAACGTTGAAGAGGATGAAAGGCCAGCACTCTCTGAAAGCAAGTGAGAAGACACCGCGAGCATGCGCACATGTGTATATATATATATATATATATAGGCGGCTGTCACTTCGCTTCTCCGCCAGGGAACCGCCCTGAGGAGGCGGGGCGTCTCATCCGAGGCGTCCGGAATCGCCTTGACAAACACCCGATCGATCGGGATTCACGGCGTGGCATAATCCCAACTGTCGTTTGTGGAGGAGCCTTGGCCCCGAAGGCAAGATGGCCCTGTCGCATTAATTAGGGTGTCATTGCACGAATTATTTAAACCAAGACGTCCCATCCAGGATGCACCACTTGAACTTGTACTCCCTACGCCCGAACCTACGCTTCGAACTAGGGAGTGGAGGGCATGTGTTGGGGGGTAAATCGTCATTGCATTGATATCCGTGCGAGGCGGCTAAGGCTGACCTCCTCCCTTCGGCTTCTCTGGGCCTCCGTACTCGGCCCTTCCGGGCTTCCATAGTTCGGCCCCTTCTGGGATTCTGTAGCTCGGCCCTTCCGGGCTTCCGTGGCTCGGCCCTTCCGGGCTTCCGTAGCTGGGCCCTTCCGGGGCTTCCGTGGCTCGGCCCCTTCCGGGCTTCCGTGGCTCGGCCCTTCCGGGCTTCAGTGGCTCGGCCCTTCCGGGCTTCCGTGGCTCGGCCCTTCCGGCTTCAGTGGCTCGGCCCTTCCGGCTTCCGTAGCTCGGCCTTTCCGGGCTTCCGTGGCTCGGCCCCTTCCGGGCTTCCGTGGCTGGCCCCTTCCGGGCTTCCATGGCTCGGCCCTCCCGGGCTTCCGTAGCTCGGCCCTTCCGGGCTTCCGTAGCTCGGCCCTCCCGGGCTTCCATAGCTCGGCCCTTCCGGGCTTCTGTAGCTCAGCCTTCCGGGCTTCCGTAGCTCGGCCCTTCCGGGCTTCCGTGGCTCGGCCCTCCCGGGCTTCCATAGCTCGGCCCTTCCGGGCTTCCGTGGCTCGGCCCTCCCGGGCTTCCATAGCTCGGCCCTTCCGGGCTTCCGTGGCTCGGCCCTCCCGGGCTTTCCATAGCTCGGCCCTCCCGGGCTTCCGTAGCTCGGCCCCTTCTGGGCTTCCCTAGCTCGGCCCTCCCGGGCTTCCATAGCTCGGCCCTTCCGGGCTTCCATAGCTCGGCCCTCCCGGGCTTCCCTAGCTCGGCCTCCCCGGGCCTCCGTAGCTCGGCCTCCCGGGCCTCCGTAGCTCGGCCCTTCCGGGCTTCCATAGCTCGGCCCCCTCTGGGCTTCCGTAGCTCAGCCCTTCCGGGCTTCCCTAGCTCGGCCCTTCCGAGCTTCCATAGCTCGGCCTCCCCGGGCTTCCGTGGCTCAGCTTCTCCGAGTCTCCATGACCCGGCGTCACCGAGCGATCCACACCCTAACATCTACCTCCGCGGAACCTGATGCAGGAGAGCCCAGGCTTACCCGAATAGCACCCTAGGCAAGGAATCATGTTGAGACGTGGTCTAAAACCTACCGTAACCGCCCCAGGTCTACTCAACCAGATCTCAAGACATCAAGGAGCTCTCCCAGCCGTCGATCCCTTAACAAACAAGGTGTGGATTCTAACGGCCCCACAACGGCCTGATTCTGTCTGCCTCCATATCGTAACAACCCCTGAACTTCCAGAAGATGCTCAGTCCCAGGTGACAGTCTATAAATACCAGACTCGTAGATTCCCTCAGGTACGTGACTCTGACGCACACGCACCCCCACGTCTCTCTCTCTCTCTCACTCTCTCTCCGGCAGCTCGTCGGCGCTCTCCCCTCTTAGAGCTTCCGATTGGCCACCCCTGGAGAGGCTTCCCGGAGAGATCCACTCCCCATTGTCTGGTTGATCGCCGATTTTCTCCACTGACTTGAGCGTCGGAGGGTCTTCCGCGGAGGGCCACCCCCCAGCGCCTCCCGCGTGTGGACTTCTTGTGCAGGTCCGCCGCACCACACTCCCTGGAGATCGACCGCGCCCAAGTCGGAGGACGAATCCCGGCGGCAACAATAGGTATGCCTTTATTTATTTTTTAATGTTTTTTTTGCATATTTTTCTCTCCTCGTGAAGAAATAATAAAGAGTATATATATATATATATATATAAAGAGTGTCTTAAAGATTATAATCCACTCGAGAATCAATAATATAATAATTTTACTTAAATCTTTGTCAACAATTGCTGTAGCATAATAAAATAATAATACTTTACTTTTTTTTATTTGACAAAAATTGAAGAAAAGAGATGAATAGTGTTTTTAGGCCTGCTGTCAAAGAGCGGATGCGCAATTAGTCCTATTTATTCATCCCAACATCGAAGCATCCAAAAATACATCAAAGCTTTAAATTCATCTTCCAAAAATTTATTAATTAACTAAAGGATTAATTGGATATATATCCATTTTTTTTAAAGAATTACGGATAGGCCGGATAGCCATATTTATTTATTTATTTATTTATAATAGATGATAAATATATTTATTTATTTATAATAGATGCATGAAAAAATTAAGGAGGAAATATCAGAATTGTTTGTTTTTCATTCAAGTAATCCGTAAAAATAACGAAGATGATTAAATTGAAGAGTCTATGCTTATTTGCCCGGTGACATTAAAAAATAAAAAATAAAAATATTATAAAATCTATAATAAAAATAGATTGGATAGTGGTGCTGGAAGAAAACAAATCATGGTATATATAAATTTAATTCCAATCTACAGCTTTTAATAGATATAAAAGGATAAGATTCAAAAAATATTAACTATATATTTGTCAAACAGGTTTTTCAATATAATCTTTTTCAGCTTTTTTCATATATATATATATGTAAATTTATAAATTTTAATTATTAAATTTATTTAATATGAAACCTGGTGGTGGTAAAAGATGAAGAAGAATATAGAGATTACCATTTTAATAAATAAGGAGTGCTTATGTATTGTTTTAATAATAGGAAAATCTTATACATTAAAAATATTCTTCAACTAGACAAAATAGCTATTTTCAAAAAAATAAATAAAAGCTTTCAAATATAACTTTGCATTCAAGGTGGTGTAGTCAAAAATAAAACTAACTTTATAATCAATTTCTAACTAGAATTAGAGGAGTAGGCTAGTTTTTAGAAGATAATTATTGATCAACACACATCCTTAAATTTATTTTTCCAAGCGTCAATTAGTGTACTACATGAAGCTTTTGTTTCCAAGTGTTTACCACTAATAATTAGTAAAATTTTGGGATTTTTCAAAAGGAGATGGTTAGACTCCTGTACACACTTTGACCGCTAGTTTTTATTTTGTTGTACTCAAACTATTCAATAAATGCATGTGATTTCCTTTTTTTTTTTTTCTATTTACAAGTCAGTAGGATTATACATACTATAAATAAAAGTGCTGATAATTTTTATACTAAATATCTGAATTCTTAAATTAAACTCATGAAAGATTTAAAGTAATATTATTTTCACCTATAATGAGTAAACACAAATAGGAAAAAATAGTTTAGTGATGTCTAACTCTATTTTAATTCAACCATAAACCAAATCGTTTTAACCATTTGTTTACGTTTTTATAATCATCATCCTTTATTATAACAATAAAGTTATACCCAATCTTATAGATAATTTATCATATATTACAAGAAAGAGTCACAAATTTTTTTTTTTCATTTACTATATAATATCTTAAAAAAATATTATATAATTTAAAAATATATTTACTTGTAAAATATAAATTGATAAGTAATCAAATCTTTTGAATGTATTGATTTTCTTTCATGTCTTATTAATGTGATGCAACGAGATTTAACAACTATTAGCAAACAATACTTGTAACTATACTTGTTTTTTGGAAATCAAAATAATTCATAATATAAAAAGTTCCATTATATATATATTTTTAAAAAAAAGGTAAACTCACACATTTATGCCAATTGATATGGAACAAAGCATCATACTCTAAATGTGGTATAGATATTCTACCTATGCATCAACAAATGATGCAAATGCAAATATTTGAAACCCACAGCTTTGGCAATACTAGTCATACATCATGTGTTTTTGTACATGCATTCATATAAAAGAATATTTTGTTATTGCATTTTTTTTAAAAGAAAAAAGAAGTAAGGTCATCAAATTTTGTTTTCAAGGAAGAGGATGGATGAGGGGCAGTTGTAGGTATAACGGACATATATATACTCTTCTAAAAATCCAAACCATCTTCTGAAAACAATTATACTTTGAATTTTAATATATTAAACTGATGTAACTTTTATATAATAATGTGCATGGTTCTTTGGTGCCAGAATGTATAAAATTTATTGCTATTGGTGATGCTTCCGTCATTTGTTTGCGCGATGGTCCATTAATTTGGTTGAGTTTTAGGCACCTGTCTTCTGATAGAGGGCTACTCTACAAAAATCTTGGAGCATTAGCAATTAAAATGGACTGTCTAACAGTAAATTGCGTGCAGCACCTACTTGACTGAAGAGGTCAAATGACCTATGAAGGTTCTGAAGTTTGGTCTGAGGAGAGACTAAAGTATTTTTAATTTCTTTCCTTATATATATATATTGAAGAGTGGATCGTCCTCTTTCTAACCTTGGAGCATAGCACGCATTCGACCAGCCCCAAGTCGTGTGGAGATGCGGAAGCGAGATGATATCCCTGCTGAAATTTCTGCAGCAGAATTTTGGATCTTGATCTTAGTAATCTTCCCAGATTGATTAGCAACTAGGATTTTCCTTGGTTTCTTGCGCCCCAAGATTGTAAGAGAGGGTCGTGGCCTCTCTTCTTCCTCACGTGAACCTTCAGATCTGATCCAGAGAATCAAGAGACGCTGCCCAAGGAGAAGGTACTGCTAGGGTTTCTTCCTTCTCCTTCCTTGAGAGAGGCGGCTCCAAGAAGATGGCTAGGGCAGAGATGGCAGCAATAAAACCCTAGAAACCTAGGGCATCTATATGTGAGAAAGAGAGGAGGAGAAGAGAAGGGATAGCTTATTCTAGGGAGAAAAGGGTTTCTTTCATTCATCTATCATCATCGTTACATGACTATATATAACCCGTCCCATGACGGCCACCAAAATAAAACCAGCACCACACATGAACCGGTGCCTTATTATATGGATAATAAACCCTAAAAAACTTCCTTGGACCAACCCACACCTTGGGCCCAAACCCAGCCCAATGATAGACTAGCCCCCTCAAGACCCAACAACCTGGGCCTTAACCCTGTGGAGCCTACAAACCTCCACCCTAGGATTTAAGCTTTGGAGTACCACACCAGGCTCTACAATCTCCACCTTGGTGCTTCAAAGCTGCTGAAAAATCTGCACATTCCCTCAGACCCATCAGTGTCACACATGAGAGAAAGCTATCCCGTGGAAGAGTCTTCGTAAGTGCATCTGCCTGGTTCTTCTTTGTATGAACTTTTACCAGCTCCACTTCACCTTCTTCCACCAATTCTCTGATCCTGTGATACCTCACATCTATATGCTTTGTGCGTGCATGATAGATTGGGTTCTGAGCCAACTGCAGGGCACTCTGACTATCACTGTGTAACAATACTGTACCCTGCTTCACCCCATTTCCATGATGAGTCTCTTCAACCAAAGAGCCTCCTTGGCAGCCTCTGTAATCCCTATATACTCAGCTTCTGTTGTAGACAAAGCTGTAATAGGTTGAAGGGTTGATCTCCAAGAAATTAATCCACCATACATGCTGAACACATACCCTGTGGTAGACCTTCTTGTATCCAGATCACCTGCAAAATTTGCATCCACAAATCCTTCCAATGGACCTAATGACTTACTTGGGATATTAGATTTCTCCTTAGATCCATCTTGCTGCCCAAAAATTAGACCAAGTCCACGAGTTCCCTGAAGGTACCTCAAAATCCACTTGAGTGCCTTCCAGTGCTCCTTCCCTGGGTTCGCCATGAATCTGCTCACCTGGCTCACTGCATATGCTATGTCAGGCCTGCAACACACCATAGCATACATAATGCTGCCCACGGCACTGGCATATGGAACTCTCTCCATGTACTCTTTCTCTTCATCTGTCTGGGGGTTCTGTAACTTAGAAAGAGACATGTGACTAGCCAAAGGTGTTCCAACTGGTTTGGCCTTATCCATCCCAAACCTCTCCAACACCTTGTGAATATATCCACCCAATGACAAGTGTAGAATTCCCTTGGTCCTATCTCTGTAAATTTCCATCCCAAGTATCTTCCTAGCTGACCCCAAATCCTTCATTTCAAATTCTGTTGATAATGCATATTTCAGTCCATTCACTGCTTCAACACTCCTGCTGGCAATGAGCATATCATCCACATACAGAAGGAGATACAGTGCATCATCCTCATCCACATCTTTCACATAGACACAAGTATCATGTTCACATCTAGAAAATCCAAGGCCCAAAATAAAAGTGTCAAACCTTTTGTACCACTGACGGGGTGACTGCTTCAAACCATAGAGCGATTTCTTTAGTAGACACACTTTTTCTTCCAATCCAGATTCCTTGAAACCCTCTGGTTGCTTCATGTATATCCTCTCCTCTAGACTCCCATGTAAGAAAGCCGTCTTCACGTCCATCTGCTGCAACTCCATACCATGTTGTGCTACGAGAGATAACAACACACGAATTGAAGCATGACGTACCACTGGAGAGAATACCTCTGTGTAGTCCACTCCCTCTCTCTGTGAGAACCCCTTAGCAACAAGCCTTGCTTTGTATCTGACTCCACCTTGCTCTGAAGGTGCCTCCTTCTTTGTGAACACCCATTTTGAACCAATGGCCCGAGCATCTCTAGGTAGATCCACTAGCTGCCATGTCTTGTTCTTTTCCAGGGACTCCATCTCCTCCATCATGGCCTGCATCCATGAGTCTCTTTCTGAACTTTCCATGGCTTCTTGGAAGGTCTCTGGATCTTCATTTGCAGTGATTAGAGCATAGGAAATCATGTCATCAATGCGATACCGAGCAGGTTTGATGATGGTACGCTTTGCCTTGTGTAGTGCCACACCCCTTTGATCATCTCTCAAAGCTGAAGTGTGTGACTCCACCTGCACCTCCTTTTGGATTGATGGCTCTTCTGGCTGATCCTTTACATGTATTGGAACATTCATACCAAACTCCACCTCAAAAGAAGCATGTTTTGAAGTAGAAGTAGAAGGTACATCACCTGTCAGCCAATGCTGTCCACTGCTGTCCTGTTCAGCCTTTTCAGCTCCATCTGCAATCTCTGACCTCTTCAAGATGCTCTTCTCATCAAAAATAATGTCTCTACTGATGATACACTTCTGTGAATCTGAACTCCATAGCAAATAGCCTTTAACTCCCTGTGGATACCCGATGAAGATCAGCCTTTGTGATTTTGGGTCCAGCTTGCTCCTTTCAGTTGCCTCCACATGTGCATAGGCTGGGCAACCAAAAATCCTTAGGTGTCCAAGCTCCACCTTCTTCCCACTCCAGATCTCCTCTGGAATGCCTCCATCAAGTTTTCTATTAGGGGACCTGTTAACAAGAAAACCAGAGAACATAATTGCATCACCCCAAAAGACCTTGGGCAGTGATGCCTGCAGCCTCAAACACCTAGCCTTCTCTGTCAATGTACGATTCATCCTCTCTGCCACACCATTCTGCTGGGGAGTCATCCTCACTGTGTAATGGCGTTGGATCCCATTTTCCTCACAGTAGCTTCTGAATTCATTGCTTGTATACTCCCCTCCATTGTCAGATCTCAAACACTTCACTGGTTTTCCTGTCTCCTTTTCAACACCAACTCTCCAAGCTTTAAACCGGGCAAATACCTCTGATTTTTCTCTTATCAGATATACCCATACCTTCCTGGAGTAGTCATCAATGAAAGTTAAAAAATACTTAGCCCCACCTCTGGCTGACACAGGGGCCGGTCCCCATACATCTGAGTGAACTAGTTCCAGAATACCTTCACTCTGCTTGGAACTGCTGGCAAATCTCACCCTATGTTGTTTGCCATAAATACAGGGCTCACAGATGTCATTGTCCTCCTTCTTAAGTGATGGAATCAGACCTCTTTTGCTGAGTTCTATAAGCCCTTTATCACTCATGTGTCCCATTCGATAGTGCCACAGTTTATAGACCAACTGTTCCTCCTGTGCCGCTGCTAGCACCTCTGCACCATCTATGGCCACTGAGCCTTCCATCTGATAGAGATTATTTTCAACCTTCTCCCTTTCATCACCACTAATGCACCCTTGGTTATCCTCAAACATCCACTCCCCGGCTGGCTTCCAAAAGCATACCCATGCTTCTCCAGGTAGCCCAAAGAAATTAGATTCTTCTTCAACTCCGGGACATGTTTGACATTGGTTAAAGTCCTTATAACCCCATCATACATCCTCACCCTTATGCTTCCAACTCCAGCAACCTTACAAGGATGATTATCACCAAGGCATACACTCCCTCCATCAGATTCTTCATAAGTTGCAAACCACTCCCTATGCGAAGTATAATGGTGAGAACATGCTGAGTCAAGTGTCCAACAACTATCACACTTCTTGGTCCCATCTGAAACTACCAGTACATCATCTTCACTGTCTTCAGATGAATTTGCACCACCATTGCTGGCTGAACCTCCCTTGGAAATGCCCTTCCCCTTCTCATTCTTCAGAAGTGGGCAATTTCTCTTCAGGTGACCAATCTGATGACACTTGTAACACTTCCATGCTTTCTGCTTGCCCCGAGACTTAGATCTGCCTTTGGACTTGCCTCTAACCTTTTCCCAGGGTCTTCCTTGCCTCTCATTCACAGCAAGTACCTCTGTGTTAGAGTTTCCCATGCGAATCTTTTCTCTTTGCTGGTTTGATCTCAGCACCCCCACAACCTCTTCATAATTCAGGGTCTCCTTCCCATACACCAAGGTTGTAATCAGACCATCATAGGAACTGGGTAGCGAACACAACAAGATGAGGGTCTTGTCTTCTTCATCAATCTTCACATCAAGGCTCATCACCTCTGAGCACACTTGATTGAATTTCTGAATATGGGCCACAAGATCTCCTCCCTCAGGCATTCTCAAGCTGTACAACTGTTTCTTCAACCACAACTTGTTTGTCATGCTCTTTCCCATGTAAGTGTTCTCTAAAGTTTCCCATAGCCCCCTTGCCGTGGTCTGCGTGCAAATCTCCGGCAAGACTTGATCAGCCAAGCACATCCTGATTGTGCTAAATGCAATCTCCTCTAACTCCTCCCAATCCTCACGACTTACATTATCCGGTCTTTGTTTCACCAAGACCTTATAAATCCTTTGCTGTACCAATAAATCCTTCACCCTTTGCTGCCATAGGGTGAAGTTTCCCTTGCCATCATACTTTTCAAAATCGAATTTAAAGCTACTAGATGCCATATCCAACCAAGAAACAATGCACACAACAAAAACAGAAAATTAAACTTGCTGCAGAAATTTCTGGTTTGATATCTTACCAAGAAACGCCCAAGATCCAATCTTTTCTCCACCAAATCACCGAGGCTCTGATACCAAATGAAGAGTGGATCGTCCTCTTTCTAACCTTGGAGCATAGCACGCATTCGACCAGCCCCAAGTCGTGTGGAGATGCGGAAGCGAGATGATATCCCTGCTGAAATTTCTGCAGCAGAATTTTGGATCTTGATCTTGGTAATCTTCCCAGATTGATTAGCAACTAGGATTTTCCTTGGTTTCTTGCGCCCCAAGATTGTAAGAGAGGGTCGTGGCCTCTCTTCTTCCTCACGTGAACCTTCAGATCTGATCCAGAAAATCAAGAGACGCTGCCCAAGGAGAAGGTACTGCTAGGGTTTCTTCCTTCTCCTTCCTTGAGAGAGGCGGCTCCAAGAAGATGGCTAGGGCAGAGATGGCAGCAATAAAACCCTAGAAACCTAGGGCATCTATATGTGAGAAAGAGAGGAGGAGGAAGAGAAGGGATAGCTTATTCTAGGGAGAAAAGGTTTCTTTCATTCATCTATAATCATCATCGTTACATGACTATATATAACCCGTCCCCATGACGGCCACCAAAATAAAACCAGCACCACACATGAACCGGTGCCTTAT
>UESW01002962.1:180622-191615 GCA_900491605.1 Calamus simplicifolius | reverse complement strand
CGTCGTAATAGGTTAACCGAATATATTGTTATTTTTTTTTTAATTTAACAAATCATTTTATTACGGAAATTTGATTTCGCCATAATAAAGAGACCTATTACGACGAAAACTACGTTCGTCGTAATAGGTTAACCGAATATATTGTTATTTTTTTTTTTAATTTAACAAATCATTTTATTACGGAAATTTGATTTGCCATAATAAAGAGACCTATTACGACGAAAACTACGTTCGTCGTAATAGGTTAACCGAATATATTGTTTTTTTTTTTTAATTTAACAAATCATTTTATTACGGTGAAATTTGATTTGCCATAATAAAGAGACCTATTACGACGAAAACTACTTCGTCGTAATAGGTTAACCGAATATATTGTTATTTTATTTTTTTAATTTAACAAATCATTTTATTACGGTGAAATTTGATTCGCCATAATAAAGAGACCTATTACGACGAAAACTTTCGTCGTAATAGGTTAACCGAATATATTGTTATTTTTTTTTTTAATTTAACAAATCATTTTATTACGAAATTTGATTGCCATAATAAAGAGACCTATTACGAAAACTACTTCGTCGTAATAGGTTAACCATATATTTTTTTTTTTTTAATTTAACAAATCATTTTATTAGAAATTTGATTTGCCATAATAAAGAGACCTATTACGACGAAAACTACTTCGTCGTAATAGGTTAACCGAATATATTTTTTTTTTTTTAATTTAACAAATCATTTTATTACGGTGAAATTTGATTTCGCCATAATAAAGAGACCTATTACGACGAAAACTATTCGTCGTAATAGGTTAACCGAATATTGTTTTTTATTTTTTTTAATTTAACAAATCATTTTATTACGGTGAAATTTGATTTCGCCATAATAAAGAGACCTATTACGACGAAAACTACTTCGTCGTAATAGGTTAACCGAATATATTTTTTTATTTTTTTTAATTTAACAAATCATTTTATTACGGTGAAATTTGATTTGCCATAATAAAGAGACCTATTACGACGAAAACTACGTTCGTCGTAATAGGTTAACCGAATATATTTTTTTATTTTTTTTAATTTAACAAATCATTTTATTACGGAAATTTGATTTCGCCATAATAAAGAGACCTATTACGACGAAAACTACTTCGTCGTAATAGGTTAACCGAATATATTTTTTTTTTTTTTTTTAATTTAACAAATCATTTTATTACGGGAAATTTGATTTCGCCATAATAAAGAGACCTATTACGACGAAAACTACTTCGTCGTAATAGGTTAACCGAATATATTATTTTTTTTTTTTTTAATTTAACAAATCATTTTATTACGGTGAAATTTGATTTCGCCATAATAAAGAGACCTATTACGACGAAAACTACGTTCGTCGTAATAGGTTAACCGAATATATTTTTTTTTTTTTTTAATTTAACAAATCATTTTATTACGGGAAATTTGATTTCGCCATAATAAAGAGACCTATTACGACGAAAACTACTTCGTCGTAATAGGTTAACCGAATATATTGTTTTTTTTTTTTTTTAATTTAACAAATCATTTTATTACGGAAATTTGATTTGCCATAATAAAGAGACCTATTACGACGAAAACTACTTCGTCGTAATAGGTTAACCGAATATATTGTTATTTTTTTTTTTAATTTAACAAATCATTTTATTACGGAAATTTGATTTGCCATAATAAAGAGACCTATTACGACGAAAACTTCGTCGTAATAGGTTAACCGAATATATTGTTATTTTTTTTTTTAATTTAACAAATCATTTTATTACGAAATTTGATTTGCCATAATAAAGAGACCTATTACGACGAAAACTACGTTCGTCGTAATAGGTTAACCGAATATATTATTATTTTATTTTTTTTAATTTAACAAATCATTTTATTACGGTGAAATTTGATTTCGCCATAATAAAGAGACCTATTACGACGAAAACTACGTTCGTCGTAATAGGTTAACCGAATATTTTTTTTTTTTTTAATTTAACAAATCATTTTATTACGAAATTTGATTTCGCCATAATAAAGAGACCTATTACGACGAAAACTACGTTCGTCGTAATAGGTTAACCGAATATATTATTATTTTTTTTTTTTAATTTAACAAATCATTTTATTACGGTGAAATTTGATTTGCCATAATAAAGAGACCTATTACGACGAAAACTACTTCGTCGTAATAGGTTAACCGAATATATTGTTATTTTTTTTTTTAATTTAACAAATCATTTTATTACGGAAATTTGATTTTGCCATAATAAAGAGACCTATTACGACGAAAACTACGTTCGTCGTAATAGGTTAACCGAATATATTATTTTTTTTTTTTTAATTTAACAAATCATTTTATTACGGAAATTTGATTTGCCATAATAAAGAGACCTATTACGACGAAAACTACGTTCGTCGTAATAGGTTAACCGAATATATTGTTATTTTTTTTTTTAATTTAACAAATCATTTTATTACGGAAATTTGATTTGCCATAATAAAGAGACCTATTACGACGAAAACTACTTCGTCGTAATAGGTTAACCGAATATATTTTTTTATTTTTTTTAATTTAACAAATCATTTTATTACGGCGAAATTTGATTTGCCATAATAAAGAGACCTATTACGACGAAAACTACTTCGTCGTAATAGGTTAACCGAATATTATTTTTTTTTTTTAATTTAACAAATCATTTTATTACGGTGAAATTTGATTTGCCATAATAAAGAGACCTATTACGACGAAAACTACTTCGTCGTAATAGGTTAAAATATTGTTTTTTTTTTTTAATTTAACAAATCATTTTATTACGGTGAAATTTGATTTGCCATAATAAAGAGACCTATTACGACGAAAACTACTTCGTCGTAATAGGTTAACCGAATATATTGTTATTTTTTTTTTTAATTTAACAAATCATTTTATTACGGTGAAATTTGATTTCGCCATAATAAAGAGACCTATTACGACGAAAACTACGTTCGTCGTAATAGGTTAACCGAATATATTGTTATTTTATTTTTTTTAATTTAACAAATCATTTTATTGAAATTTGATTGCCATAATAAAGAGACCTATTACGACGAAAACTACTTCGTCGTAATAGGTTAACCGAATATATTATTATTTTTTTTTTTTAATTTAACAAATCATTTTATTAGAAATTTGATTGCCATAATAAAGAGACCTATTACGACGAAAACTATTCGTCGTAATAGGTTAACCGAATATATTGTTATTTTATTTTTTTTAATTTAACAAATCATTTTATTAGAAATTTGATTTCGCCATAATAAAGAGACCTATTACGACGAAAACTACCTTCGTCGTAATAGGTTAACCGAATATTTTTTATTTTTTTTTTTTAACAAATCATTTTATTACGGTGAAATTTGATTTGCCATAATAAAGAGACCTATTACGACGAAAACTACCTTCGTCGTAATAGGTTAACCGAATATTTATTTTTTTTTTTTAATTTAACAAATCATTTTATTACGGTGAAATTTGATTTCGCCATAATAAAGAGACCTATTACGACGAAAACTACCTTCGTCGTAATAGGTTAACCGAATATATTGTTTTTTTTTTTTTAATTTAACAAATCATTTTATTACGGTGAAATTTGATTTCGCCATAATAAAGAGACCTATTACGACGAAAACTACTTCGTCGTAATAGGTTAACCGAATATATTATTTTTTTTTTTTTAATTTAACAAATCATTTTATTAGAAATTTGATTTTGCCATAATAAAGAGACCTATTACGACGAAAACTACGTTCGTCGTAATAGGTTAACCGAATATATTGTTTTTTTTTTTTTAATTTAACAAATCATTTTATTACGGTGAAATTTGATTTCGCCATAATAAAGAGACCTATTACGACGAAAACTACGTTCGTCGTAATAGGTTAACCGAATATATTGTTATTTTTTTTTTTAATTTAACAAATCATTTTATTACGGAAATTTGATTTCGCCATAATAAAGAGACCTATTACGAAAACTACGTTCGTCGTAATAGGTTAACCGAATATATTGTTATTTTATTTTTTTTAATTTAACAAATCATTTTATTACGGAAATTTGATTTGCCATAATAAAGAGACCTATTACGACGAAAACTATTCGTCGTAATAGGTTAACCGAATATATTGTTTTTTTTTTTTTAATTTAACAAATCATTTTATTACGGTGAAATTTGATTTGCCATAATAAAGAGACCTATTACGACGAAAACTACTTCGTCGTAATAGGTTAACCGATATATTATTTTTTTTAATTTAACAATCATTTTATTACGGGAAATTTGATTTTGCCATAATAAAGAGACCTATTACGACGAAAACTACCTTCGTCGTAATAGGTTAACCGAATATATTGTTTTTTTTTTTTAATTTAACAAATCATTTTATTACGGTGAAATTTGATTTCGCCATAATAAAGAGACCTATTACGACGAAAACTACTTCGTCGTAATAGGTTAACCGAATATATTGTTTTTTTTTTTTTTAATTTAACAAATCATTTTATTACGGTGAAATTTGATTTCGCCATAATAAAGAGACCTATTACGACGAAAACTACGTTCGTCGTAATAGGTTAACCGAATATATTGTTATTTTTTTTTTTAATTTAACAAATCATTTTATTACGGAAATTTGATTTCGCCATAATAAAGAGACCTATTACGACGAAAACTACTTCGTCGTAATAGGTTAACCGAATATATTGTTTTTTTTTTTTTAATTTAACAAATCATTTTATTACGGTGAAATTTGATTTTGCCATAATAAAGAGACCTATTACGACGAAAACTACGTCGTAATAGGTTAACCGAATATATTATTTTTTTTTTTTAATTTAACAAATCATTTTATTACGGGAAATTTGATTGCCATAATAAAGAGACCTATTACGAAAACTACGTTCGTCGTAATAGGTTAACCGAATATATTATTTTTTTTTTTAATTTAACAAATCATTTTATTACGAAATTTGATTTCGCCATAATAAAGAGACCTATTACGACGAAAACTACGTTCGTCGTAATAGGTTAACCGAATATTGTTTTTTTTTTTTTAATTTAACAAATCATTTTATTACGAAATTTGATTTGCCATAATAAAGAGACCTATTACGACGAAAACTACGTTCGTCGTAATAGGTTAACCGAATATATTGTTATTTTTTTTTTTAATTTAACAAATCATTTTATTACGTGAAATTTGATTTCGCCATAATAAAGAGACCTATTACGACGAAAACTACGTTCGTCGTAATAGGTTAACCGAATATATTGTTATTTTATTTTTTTTAATTTAACAAATCATTTTATTACGGAAATTTGATTTGCCATAATAAAGAGACCTATTACGACGAAAACTACTTCGTCGTAATAGGTTAACCGAATATATTTTATTTTATTTTTTTTAATTTAACAAATCATTTTATTACGGCGAAATTTGATTTTGCCATAATAAAGAGACCTATTACGACGAAAACTACTTCGTCGTAATAGGTTAACCGAATATATTATTTTTTTTTTTAATTTAACAATCATTTTATTACGGAAATTTGATTTCGCCATAATAAAGAGACCTATTACGACGAAAACTACCTTCGTCGTAATAGGTTAACCGAATATTGTTTTTTTTTTTTAATTTAACAAATCATTTTATTACGGAAATTTGATTTCGCCATAATAAAGAGACCTATTACGACGAAAACTACTTCGTCGTAATAGGTTAACCGAATATTTTTTTTATTTTTTTTAATTTAACAAATCATTTTATTGAAATTTGATTTCGCCATAATAAAGAGACCTATTACGACGAAAACTACCTTCGTCGTAATAGGTTAACCGAATATATTGTTATTTTATTTTTTTTAATTTAACAAATCATTTTATTACGGGAAATTTGATTTCGCCATAATAAAGAGACCTATTACGACGAAAACTACGTTCGTCGTAATAGGTTAACCGAATATTGTTTTTTTTTTTTTTAATTTAACAAATCATTTTATTACGTGAAATTTGATTTCGCCATAATAAAGAGACCTATTACGACGAAAACTACGTTCGTCGTAATAGGTTAACCGAATATATTGTTATTTTTTTTTTTAATTTAACAAATCATTTTATTACGGAAATTTGATTTCGCCATAATAAAGAGACCTATTACGACGAAAACTACGTTCGTCGTAATAGGTTAACCGAATATATTGTTTTTTATTTTTTTTAATTTAACAAATCATTTTATTACGGAAATTTGATTTCGCCATAATAAAGAGACCTATTACGACGAAAACTACGTTCGTCGTAATAGGTTAACCGAATATATTATTATTTTATTTTTTTTAATTTAACAAATCATTTTATTAGAAATTTGATTTTGCCATAATAAGAGACCTATTACGACGAAAACTACCTTCGTCGTAATAGGTTACCATATTATTTTTTTTTTTTAATTTAACAAATCATTTTATTACGGAAATTTGATTTTGCCATAATAAAGAGACCTATTACGACGAAAACTACCTTCGTCGTAATAGGTTAACCGAATATATTGTTTTTTTTTTTTTTAATTTAACAAATCATTTTATTACGGTGAAATTTGATTTCGCCATAATAAAGAGACCTATTACGACGAAAACTACGTTCGTCGTAATAGGTTAACCGAATATATTGTTTTTTTTTTTTAATTTAACAAATCATTTTATTAGAAATTTGATTTCGCCATAATAAAGAGACCTATTACGACGAAAACTACTTCGTCGTAATAGGTTAACCGAATATATTGTTATTTTATTTTTTTTAATTTAACAAATCATTTTATTACGGAAATTTGATTTGCCATAATAAAGAGACCTATTACGACGAAAACTACGTTCGTCGTAATAGGTTAACCGAATATATTGTTATTTTTTTTTTTTAATTTAACAAATCATTTTATTACGGAAATTTGATTTGCCATAATAAAGAGACCTATTACGACGAAAACTACTTCGTCGTAATAGGTTAACCGAATATATTATTTTATTTTTTTTAATTTAACAAATCATTTTATTACGGGAAATTTGATTTCGCCATAATAAAGAGACCTATTACGACGAAAACTACTTCGTCGTAATAGGTTAACCGAATATATTATTTTTTTTTTTAATTTAACAAATCATTTTATTACGAAATTTGATTTCGCCATAATAAAGAGACCTATTACGACGAAAACTACTTCGTCGTAATAGGTTAACCGATATATTTTATTTTTTTTTTAATTTAACAAATTTTTTTAGAAATTTGATTTGCCATAATAAAGAGACCTATTACGACGAAACTACGTTCGTCGTAATAGGTTAACCGAATATATTTTATTTTTTTTTTTAATTTAACAAATCATTTTATTACGGAAATTTGATTTCGCCATAATAAAGAGACCTATTACGACGAAAACTACGTTCGTCGTAATAGGTTAACCGAATATATTTTTTTTTTTTTTTTTAATTTAACAAATCATTTTATTACGGTGAAATTTGATTTGCCATAATAAAGAGACCTATTACGACGAAAACTACTTCGTCGTAATAGGTTAACCGAATATATTGTTATTTTATTTTTTTTAATTTAACAAATCATTTTATTTGAAATTTGATTTTGCCATAATAAAGAGACCTATTACGACGAAAACTACTTCGTCGTAATAGGTTAACCGAATATATTGTTTTTTTTTTTTTAATTTAACAAATCATTTTATTACGAAATTTGATTTGCCATAATAAAGAGACCTATTACGACGAAAACTACGTCGTAATAGGTTAAAAATATTGTTATTTTTTTTTTTAATTTAACAAATCATTTTATTACGGGAAATTTGATTTGCCATAATAAAGAGACCTATTACGACGAAAACTACTTCGTCGTAATAGGTTAACCGAATATTTATTTTTTTTTTTAATTTAACAAATCATTTTATTACGGGAAATTTGATTTGCCATAATAAAGAGACCTATTACGACGAAAACTACTTCGTCGTAATAGGTTAACCGAATATTTTTTTTTTTTTTTTTTAATTTAACAAATCATTTTATTACGGAAATTTGATTTGCCATAATAAAGAGACCTATTACGACGAAAACTACTTCGTCGTAATAGGTTAACCGAATATATTGTTATTTTTTTTTTTAATTTAACAAATCATTTTATTACGGAAATTTGATTTCGCCATAATAAAGAGACCTATTACGAAAACTACGTTCGTCGTAATAGGTTAACCGAATATTGTTTTTTATTTTTTTAATTTAACAAATCATTTTATTACGGAAAATTTGATTTGCCATAATAAAGAGACCTATTACGACGAAAACTACGTCGTCGTAATAGGTTAACCGAATATATTGTTATTTTTTTTTTAATTTAACAAATCATTTTATTAGAAATTTGATTTGCCATAAAAAGAGACCTATTACGACGAAAACTACTTCGTCGTAATAGGTTAACCGATATATTATTTTTTTTTTTAATTTAAAAATCATTTTATTACGGGAAATTTGATTTCGCCATAATAAAGAGACCTATTACGACGAAAACTACGTTCGTCGTAATAGGTTAACCGAATATATTGTTTTTTTTTTTTAATTTAACAAATCATTTTATTACGGTGAAATTTGATTTCGCCATAATAAAGAGACCTATTACGACGAAACTACTTCGTCGTAATAGGTTAACCGAATATTGTTATTTTTTTTTTTTAATTTAACAAATCATTTTATTACGGAAATTTGATTTGCCATAATAAAGAGACCTATTACGACGAAAACTACGTTCGTCGTAATAGGTTAACCGAATATATTGTTATTTTATTTTTTTTAATTTAACAAATCATTTTATTACGGAAATTTGATTTCGCCATAATAAAGAGACCTATTACGACGAAAACTACGTTCGTCGTAATAGGTTAACCGAATATATTGTTTTTTTTTTTTTTTAATTTAACAAATCATTTTATTACGGAAATTTGATTTCGCCATAATAAAGAGACCTATTACGACGAAAACTACGTTCGTCGTAATAGGTTAAAATATATTATTTTTTTTTTTAATTTAACAAATCATTTTATTACGAAATTTGATTTGCCATAATAAAGAGACCTATTACGACGAAAACTACCGTCGTAATAGGTTAACCGAATATATTATTTTATTTTTTTTAATTTAACAAATCATTTTATTACGGAAATTTGATTTCGCCATAATAAAGAGACCTATTACGACGAAAACTACGTTCGTCGTAATAGGTTAACCGAATATTTATTTTTTTTTTTTTTTAATTTAACAAATCATTTTATTACGGAAATTTGATTTGCCATAAAGAGACCTATTACGACGAAAACTTCGTCGTAATAGGTTAACCGAATATATTGTTATTTTATTTTTTTTAATTTAACAAATCATTTTATTACGGAAATTTGATTTGCCATAATAAAGAGACCTATTACGACGAAAACTACGTTCGTCGTAATAGGTTAACCGAATATATTGTTTTTTTTTTTTTAATTTAACAAATCATTTTATTACGGGAAATTTGATTTCGCCATAATAAAGAGACCTATTACGACGAAAACTACCTTCGTCGTAATAGGTTAACCGAATATATTATTTTTTTTTTTTAATTTAACAAATCATTTTATTACGGAAATTTGATTTCGCCATAATAAAGAGACCTATTACGACGAAAACTACTTCGTCGTAATAGGTTAACCGAATATTTTATTTTTTTTTTTAATTTAACAAATCATTTTATTAGAAATTTGATTTGCCATAATAA
Organism: Calamus simplicifolius; assembly: GCA_900491605.1. Classification (NCBI taxonomy): domain Eukaryota; kingdom Viridiplantae; phylum Streptophyta; class Magnoliopsida; order Arecales; family Arecaceae; genus Calamus; species Calamus simplicifolius. The sequence continues at coordinate 181,780 of UESW01002962.1, read as the reverse complement.
AGAGACCTATTACGACGAAAACTACTTCGTCGTAATAGGTTAACCGAATATATTATTATTTTTTTTTAATTTAACAAATCATTTTATTACGGAAATTTGATTTGCCATAATAAAGAGACCTATTACGACGAAAACTACGTTCGTCGTAATAGGTTAACCGAATATATTGTTTTTTTTTTTTAATTTAACAAATCATTTTATTACGGAAATTTGATTTCGCCATAATAAAGAGACCTATTACGAAAACTACGTTCGTCGTAATAGGTTAACCGAATATATTGTTATTTTATTTTTTTTAATTTAACAAATCATTTTACGGAAATTTGATTTCCATAATAAAGAGACCTATTACGACGAAACTACGTTCGTCGTAATAGGTTAACCGAATATATTGTTATTTTATTTTTTTTAATTTAACAAATCATTTTATTACGGTGAAATTTGATTGCCATAATAAAGAGACCTATTACGACGAAAACTACGTTCGTCGTAATAGGTTAACCGAATATATTGTTATTTTTTTTTTTAATTTAACAAATCATTTTATTACGGAAATTTGATTTGCCATAATAAAGAGACCTATTACGACGAAAACTACCTTCGTCGTAATAGGTTAACCGAATATATTATTATTTTTTTTTTTAATTTAACAAATCATTTTATTACGGGAAATTTGATTTGCCATAATAAAGAGACCTATTACGACGAAAACTACGTTCGTCGTAATAGGTTAACCGAATATATTATTTTTTTTTTTTTAATTTAACAAATCATTTTATTACGGGAAATTTGATTTCGCCATAATAAAGAGACCTATTACGACGAAAACTACGTTCGTCGTAATAGGTTAACCGAATATATTGTTTTTTTTTTTTTAATTTAACAAATCATTTTATTACGGAAATTTGATTTCGCCATAATAAAGAGACCTATTACGACGAAAACTACCTTCGTCGTAATAGGTTAACCGAATATATTGTTTTTTTTTTTTTTAATTTAACAAATCATTTTATTATGAAATTTGATTTGCCATAATAAAGAGACCTATTACGACGAAAACTACGTTCGTCGTAATAGGTTAACCGAATATATTGTTATTTTATTTTTTTAATTTAACAAATCATTTTATTACGGGAAATTTGATTTCGCCATAATAAA
>UESW01002962.1:159991-180235 GCA_900491605.1 Calamus simplicifolius | reverse complement strand
TTTTTTAATTTAACAATCATTTTATTACGGCGAAATTTGATTTCGCCATAATAAAGAGACCTATTACGACGAAAACTACCTTCGTCGTAATAGGTTAACCGAATATATGTTTTTTTTTTTTTAATTTAACAAATCATTTTATTACGGTGAAATTTGATTTCGCCATAATAAAGAGACCTATTACGACGAAAACTACGTTCGTCGTAATAGGTTAACCGAATATATTGTTATTTTTTTTTTTATTTAACAAATCAAATTTGATTTCGCCATAATAAAGAGACCTATTACGACGAAAACTACTTCGTCGTAATAGGTTAACCGAATATATTGTTATTTTTTTTTTTTAATTTAACAAATCATTTTATTACGGAAATTTGATTTCGCCATAATAAAGAGACCTATTACGACGAAAACTACGTTCGTCGTAATAGGTTAACCGAATATATTGTTATTTTTTTTTTTAATTTAACAAATCATTTTATTACGGTGAAATTTGATTGCCATAATAAAGAGACCTATTACGACGAAAACTACGTTCGTCGTAATAGGTTAACCGAATATTGTTATTTTATTTTTTTTAATTTAACAAATCATTTTATTACGGAAATTTGATTTCGCCATAATAAAGAGACCTATTACGACGAAAACTTCGTCGTAATAGGTTAACCGAATATATTGTTATTTTTTTTTAATTTAACAAATCATTTTATTATGAAATTTGATTTTGCCATAATAAGAGACCTATTACGACGAAAACTACTTCGTCGTAATAGGTTAACCGAATATATTTTTTTTTTTTAATTTAACAAATCATTTTATTACGGAAATTTGATTTCGCCATAATAAAGAGACCTATTACGACGAAAACTACGTTCGTCGTAATAGGTTAACCGAATATTGTTTTTTTTTTTTTTTTAATTTAACAAATCATTTTATTACGGTGAAATTTGATTTGCCATAATAAAGAGACCTATTACGACGAAAACTACTTCGTCGTAATAGGTTAACCGAATATATTGTTATTTTTTTTTTTAATTTAACAAATCATTTTATTACGAAATTTGATTTGCCATAATAAAGAGACCTATTACGACGAAAACTACGTTCGTCGTAATAGGTTAACCGAATATATTTTTTTTTTTTTTTTAATTTAACAAATCATTTTATTACGGAAATTTGATTTCGCCATAATAAAGAGACCTATTACGACGAAAACTACGTTCGTCGTAATAGGTTAACCGAATATTGTTATTTTTTTTTTTTTAATTTAACAAATCATTTTATTACGGTGAAATTTGATTTGCCATAATAAAGAGACCTATTACGACGAAAACTACGTTCGTCGTAATAGGTTAACCGAATATATTGTTATTTTTTTTTTTTTAATTTAACAAATCATTTTATTACGGAAATTTGATTTCGCCATAATAAAGAGACCTATTACGACGAAAACTACTTCGTCGTAATAGGTTAACCGAATATATTGTTATTTTATTTTTTTTAATTTAACAAATCATTTTATTATGGCGAAATTTGATTTTGCCATAATAAAGAGACCTATTACGACGAAAACTACCTTCGTCGTAATAGGTTAACCGAATATATTATTTTTTTTTAATTTAACAAATCATTTTATTACGGTGAAATTTGATTTCGCCATAATAAAGAGACCTATTACGACGAAAACTACCTTCGTCGTAATAGGTTAACCGAATATTTTATTTTTTTTTTTTAATTTAACAAATCATTTTATTACGGTGAAATTTGATTTCGCCATAATAAAGAGACCTATTACGACGAAAACTACGTTCGTCGTAATAGGTTAACCGAATATATTTTTTTTTTTTTAATTTAACAAATCATTTTATTACGGTGAAATTTGATTTCGCCATAATAAAGAGACCTATTACGACGAAAACTACGTTCGTCGTAATAGGTTAACCGAATATATTGTTATTTTTTTTTTTTAATTTAACAAATCATTTTATTACGGGAAATTTGATTCGCCATAATAAAGAGACCTATTACGACGAAAACTACTTCGTCGTAATAGGTTAACCGAATATTGTTATTTTTTTTTTTTTTAATTTAACAAATCATTTTATTAGAAATTTGATTTGCCATAATAAAGAGACCTATTACGACGAAAACTACGTTCGTCGTAATAGGTTAACCGAATATATTTTATTTTATTTTTTTTAATTTAACAAATCATTTTATTACGGAAATTTGATTTGCCATAATAAAGAGACCTATTACGACGAAAACTACTTCGTCGTAATAGGTTAACCGAATATATTGTTATTTTATTTTTTTTAATTTAACAAATCATTTTATTACGAAATTTGATTTGCCATAATAAAGAGACCTATTACGACGAAAACTACTTCGTCGTAATAGGTTAACCGAATATATTGTTATTTTTTTTTTAATTTAACAATCATTTTATTACGGAAATTTGATTTCGCCATAATAAAGAGACCTATTACGACGAAAACTACTTCGTCGTAATAGGTTAACCGAATATATTGTTTTTTTTTTTTTAATTTAACAAATCATTTTATTAGAAATTTGATTTCGCCATAATAAAGAGACCTATTACGACGAAAACTACTTCGTCGTAATAGGTTAACCGAATATATTATTTTTTTTAATTTAACAAATCATTTTATTACGGGAAATTTGATTTCGCCATAATAAAGAGACCTATTACGACGAAAACTACTTCGTCGTAATAGGTTAACCGAATATATTGTTTTTTTTTTTTTTTAATTTAACAAATCATTTTATTACGGTGAAATTTGATTTCGCCATAATAAAGAGACCTATTACGACGAAAACTACGTTCGTCGTAATAGGTTAACCGAATATATTGTTATTTTATTTTTTTTAATTTAACAAATCATTTTATTAGAAATTTGATTTGCCATAATAAAGAGACCTATTACGACGAAAACTACGTTCGTCGTAATAGGTTAACCGAATATATTGTTTTTTTTTTTTTAATTTAACAAATCATTTTATTACGGAAATTTGATTTGCCATAATAAAGAGACCTATTACGACGAAAACTACGTTCGTCGTAATAGGTTAACCGAAATATTGTTATTTTTTTTTTTTAATTTAACAAATCATTTTATTACGGTGAAATTTGATTTGCCATAATAAAGAGACCTATTACGACGAAAACTATTCGTCGTAATAGGTTAACCGAATATATTATTTTTTTTTTTTAATTTAACAAATCATTTTATTACGGAAATTTGATTTCGCCATAATAAAGAGACCTATTACGACGAAAACTACTTCGTCGTAATAGGTTAACCGAATATATTGTTTTTTTTTTTTAATTTAACAAATCATTTTATTACGGCGAAATTTGATTTGCCATAATAAAGAGACCTATTACGACGAAAACTACGTTCGTCGTAATAGGTTAACCGAATATATTATTTTTTTTTTTTAATTTAACAAATCATTTTATTACGGTGAAATTTGATTTCGCCATAATAAAGAGACCTATTACGACGAAAACTACGTTCGTCGTAATAGGTTAACCGAATATATTATTTTTTTTTTTTAATTTAACAAATCATTTTATTACGGGAAATTTGATTTCGCCATAATAAAGAGACCTATTACGACGAAAACTACGTTCGTCGTAATAGGTTAACCGAATATATTGTTTTTTTTTTTTTAATTTAACAAATCATTTTATTACGGAAATTTGATTTGCCATAATAAAGAGACCTATTACGACGAAAACTACCTTCGTCGTAATAGGTTAACCGAATATTGTTATTTTTTTTTTTTTTAATTTAACAAATCATTTTATTACGGAAATTTGATTTGCCATAATAAAGAGACCTATTACGACGAAAACTACGTTCGTCGTAATAGGTTAACCGAATATATTATTATTTTTTTTTTTTAATTTAACAAATCATTTTATTACGGAAATTTGATTTCCATAATAAAGAGACCTATTACGACGAAAACTACTTCGTCGTAATAGGTTAACCGAATATATTGTTATTTTATTTTTTTTAATTTAACAAATCATTTTATTACGGAAATTTGATTTTGCCATAATAAAGAGACCTATTACGACGAAAACTACGTCGTAATAGGTTAACCGAATATATTATTTTTTTTTTTTAATTTAACAATCATTTTATTACGGAAATTTGATTTGCCATAATAAAGAGACCTATTACGACGAAAACTACCTTCGTCGTAATAGGTTAACCGAATATTTTTTTTTTTTTTTTAATTTAACAAATCATTTTATTACGGTGAAATTTGATTTGCCATAATAAAGAGACCTATTACGACGAAAACTACGTTCGTCGTAATAGGTTAACCGAATATATTGTTATTTTTTTTTTTTTAATTTAACAAATCATTTTATTACGGTGAAATTTGATTCGCCATAATAAAGAGACCTATTACGACGAAAACTACGTTCGTCGTAATAGGTTAACCGAATATATTGTTATTTTATTTTTTTTAATTTAACAAATCATTTTATTACGGAAATTTGATTTCCATAATAAAGAGACCTATTACGAAAACTACTTCGTCGTAATAGGTTAACCGAATATATTGTTATTTTTTTTTTAATTTAACAAATCATTTTATTACGAAATTTGATTTTGCCATAATAAAGAGACCTATTACGACGAAAACTACTTCGTCGTAATAGGTTAACCGAATATATTTATTTTTTTTTAATTTAACAAATCATTTTATTACGGAAATTTGATTTCGCCATAATAAAGAGACCTATTACGACGAAAACTACGTTCGTCGTAATAGGTTAACCGAATATATTGTTTTTTTTTTTTAATTTAACAAATCATTTTATTACGGTGAAATTTGATTTGCCATAATAAAGAGACCTATTACGACGAAAACTACGTTCGTCGTAATAGGTTAACCGAATATATTATTATTTTTTTTTTTTAATTTAACAAATCATTTTATTACGGAAATTTGATTTCCATAATAAAGAGACCTATTACGACGAAAACTACGTTCGTCGTAATAGGTTAACCGAATATATTGTTATTTTATTTTTTTTAATTTAACAAATCATTTTATTACGGAAATTTGATTCGCCATAATAAAGAGACCTATTACGACGAAAACTACGTTCGTCGTAATAGGTTAACCGAATATATTTTATTTTTTTTTTTAATTTAACAAATCATTTTATTACGGTGAAATTTGATTGCCATAATAAAGAGACCTATTACGACGAAAACTATTCGTCGTAATAGGTTAACCGAATATATTGTTATTTTATTTTTTTTAATTTAACAAATCATTTTATTACGGGAAATTTGATTTCGCCATAATAAAGAGACCTATTACGACGAAAACTACGTCGTAATAGGTTAACCGAATATATTGTTATTTTTTTTTTTAATTTAACAAATCATTTTATTAGAAATTTGATTTTGCCATAATAAAGAGACCTATTACGACGAAAACTACTTCGTCGTAATAGGTTAACCGAATATATTTTATTTTTTTTAATTTAACAAATCATTTTATTACGGGAAATTTGATTTCGCCATAATAAAGAGACCTATTACGACGAAAACTACCTTCGTCGTAATAGGTTAACCGAATATTGTTTTTTTTTTTTTAATTTAACAAATCATTTTATTACGGTGAAATTTGATTTCGCCATAATAAAGAGACCTATTACGACGAAAACTACGTTCGTCGTAATAGGTTAACCGAATATATTGTTTTTTTTTTTTTTAATTTAACAAATCATTTTATTACGGAAATTTGATTTCGCCATAATAAAGAGACCTATTACGACGAAAACTACGTTCGTCGTAATAGGTTAACCGAATATTGTTATTTTTTTTTTTTTAATTTAACAAATCATTTTATTACGGAAATTTGATTCCATAATAAAGAGACCTATTACGACGAAAACTATCGTCGTAATAGGTTAACCAATATATTGTTATTTTTTTTTTTAATTTAACAAATCATTTTATTAGAAATTTGATTTGCCATAATAAAGAGACCTATTACGACGAAAACTACCTTCGTCGTAATAGGTTAACCGAATATATTATTTTTTTTTTTTAATTTAACAAATCATTTTATTACGGTGAAATTTGATTTGCCATAATAAAGAGACCTATTACGACGAAAACTACTTCGTCGTAATAGGTTAACCGAATATTTGTTTTTTTTTTTTAATTTAACAAATCATTTTATTACGGAAATTTGATTTCGCCATAATAAAGAGACCTATTACGACGAAAACTACGTTCGTCGTAATAGGTTAACCGAATATATTTTTTTTTTTTTTTAATTTAACAAATCATTTTATTACGGAAATTTGATTTCGCCATAATAAAGAGACCTATTACGACGAAAACTACGTTCGTCGTAATAGGTTAACCGAATATATTGTTATTTTATTTTTTTTAATTTAACAAATCATTTTATTACGGTGAAATTTGATTGCCATAATAAAGAGACCTATTACGACGAAAACTACGTTCGTCGTAATAGGTTAACCGAATATATTGTTATTTTTTTTTTTAATTTAACAAATCATTTTATTACGGTGAAATTTGATTGCCATAATAAAGAGACCTATTACGACGAAAACTACGTTCGTCGTAATAGGTTAACCGAATATATTTTTATTTTTTTTAATTTAACAAATCATTTTATTACGGAAATTTGATTCCATAATAAAGAGACCTATTACGACGAAAACTATCGTCGTAATAGGTTACCGAATATATTATTTTTTTTTTTAATTTAACAAATCATTTTATTACGGCGAAATTTGATTTGCCATAATAAAGAGACCTATTACGACGAAAACTACCTTCGTCGTAATAGGTTAACCGAATATATTATTTTTTTTTTTAATTTAACAAATCATTTTATTACGGGAAATTTGATTTCGCCATAATAAAGAGACCTATTACGACGAAAACTACCTTCGTCGTAATAGGTTAACCGAATATATTGTTTTTTTTTTTTTAATTTAACAAATCATTTTATTACGGGAAATTTGATTTCGCCATAATAAAGAGACCTATTACGACGAAAACTATCGTCGTAATAGGTTAACCGAATATATTATTTTATTTTTTTTAATTTAACAAATCATTTTATTACGGAAATTTGATTTGCCATAATAAAGAGACCTATTACGACGAAAACTACGTTCGTCGTAATAGGTTAACCGAATATATTGTTATTTTTTTTTTTTAATTTAACAAATCATTTTATTACGGAAATTTGATTCGCCATAATAAAGAGACCTATTACGACGAAAACTACGTTCGTCGTAATAGGTTAACCGAATATATTGTTTTTTTTTTTTTTAATTTAACAAATTTTTATTACGGTGAAATTTGATTGCCATAATAAAGAGACCTATTACGACGAAAACTACGTTCGTCGTAATAGGTTAACCGAATATATTGTTATTTTATTTTTTTTAATTTAACAAATCATTTTATTACGGAAATTTGATTTGCCATAATAAAGAGACCTATTACGACGAAAACTTCGTCGTAATAGGTTAACCGAATATATTGTTATTTTTTTTTTAATTTAACAAATCATTTTATTACGAAATTTGATTTGCCATAATAAAGAGACCTATTACGACGAAAACTACTTCGTCGTAATAGGTTAACCGAATATATTTTTTTTTTTTTAATTTAACAAATCATTTTATTACGGTGAAATTTGATTTCGCCATAATAAAGAGACCTATTACGAAAACTACGTTCGTCGTAATAGGTTAACCGAATATTTATTTTTTTTTTTTTTAATTTAACAAATCATTTTATTACGGAAATTTGATTTCGCCATAATAAAGAGACCTATTACGACGAAAACTACGTTCGTCGTAATAGGTTAACCGAATATTTTTTTTTTTTTTTTTAATTTAACAAATCATTTTATTACGGGAAATTTGATTTCGCCATAATAAAGAGACCTATTACGACGAAAACTACCTTCGTCGTAATAGGTTAACCGAATATTGTTATTTTTTTTTTTTAATTTAACAAATCATTTTATTACGAAATTTGATTGCCATAATAAAGAGACCTATTACGACGAAAACTACGTTCGTCGTAATAGGTTAACCGAATATATTTTTTTTTTTTTTAATTTAACAAATCATTTTATTACGGGAAATTTGATTTCGCCATAATAAAGAGACCTATTACGACGAAAACTACTTCGTCGTAATAGGTTAACCGAATATATTGTTATTTTTTTTTTAATTTAACAAATCATTTTATTACGAAATTTGATTTTGCCATAATAAGAGACCTATTACGACGAAAACTACTTCGTCGTAATAGGTTAACCGAATATATTGTTATTTTTTTTTTTTAATTTAACAAATCATTTTATTACGGGAAATTTGATTTCGCCATAATAAAGAGACCTATTACGACGAAAACTACCTTCGTCGTAATAGGTTAACCGAATATATTGTTATTTTTTTTTTTTTAATTTAACAAATCATTTTATTACGGTGAAATTTGATTTCGCCATAATAAAGAGACCTATTACGACGAAAACTACGTTCGTCGTAATAGGTTAACCGAATATATTGTTATTTTATTTTTTTTAATTTAACAAATCATTTTATTACGGAAATTTGATTTCGCCATAATAAAGAGACCTATTACGACGAAAACTACGTTCGTCGTAATAGGTTAACCGAATATATTGTTATTTTTTTTTTAATTTAACAAATCATTTTATTACGGAAATTTGATTTGCCATAAAAGAGACCTATTACGACGAAAACTACCTTCGTCGTAATAGGTTAACCGAATATATTATTTTTTTTTTTAATTTAACAAATCATTTTTTACGGAAATTTGATTTGCCATAATAAAGAGACCTATTACGACGAAAACTACTTCGTCGTAATAGGTTAACCGAATATATTGTTATTTTTTTTTTTTAATTTAACAAATCATTTTATTACGGTGAAATTTGATTTCCATAATAAAGAGACCTATTACGACGAAAACTACTTCGTCGTAATAGGTTAACCGAATATATTTTATTTTTTTTTTTAATTTAACAAATCATTTTATTACGGAAATTTGATTTCGCCATAATAAAGAGACCTATTACGAAAACTACGTTCGTCGTAATAGGTTAACCGAATATTGTTATTTTTTTTTTTTAATTTAACAAATCATTTTATTACGAAATTTGATTCCATAATAAAGAGACCTATTACGACGAAAAACTTCGTCGTAATAGGTTAACCGAATATATTGTTTTTTTTTTTTAATTTAACAAATCATTTTATTACGGTGAAATTTGATTGCCATAATAAAGAGACCTATTACGACGAAAACTACTTCGTCGTAATAGGTTAACCGAATATTGTTATTTTTTTTTTTAATTTAAAAATCATTTTATTACGGGAAATTTGATTGCCATAATAAAGAGACCTATTACGACGAAAACTACTTCGTCGTAATAGGTTAACGAATATATTATTTTTTTTTTTTAATTTAACAAATCATTTTATTAGAAATTGATTTTGCCATAATAAAGAGACCTATTACGACGAAAACTATCGTCGTAATAGGTTAACCGAATATATTTTTTTTTTTTTAATTTAACAAATCATTTTATTACGGAAATTTGATTTCGCCATAATAAAGAGACCTATTACGACGAAAACTACCTTCGTCGTAATAGGTTAACCGAATATATTGTTATTTTTTTTTTTTAATTTAACAAATCATTTTATTACGGAAATTTGATTTGCCATAATAAAGAGACCTATTACGACGAAAACTACTTCGTCGTAATAGGTTAACCGAATATATTGTTATTTTATTTTTTTTAATTTAACAAATCATTTTATTACGGGAAATTTGATTTGCCATAATAAAGAGACCTATTACGACGAAAACTACTTCGTCGTAATAGGTTAACCGAATATATTTTATTTTTTTTTTAATTTAACAAATCATTTTATTACGGGAAATTTGATTTGCCATAATAAAGAGACCTATTACGACGAAAACTACTTCGTCGTAATAGGTTAACCGAATATTTTTTTTTTTTTTAATTTAACAAATCATTTTATTACGGTGAAATTTGATTTCGCCATAATAAAGAGACCTATTACGACGAAAACTATTCGTCGTAATAGGTTAACCGAATATATTATTTTTTTTTTTTTAATTTAACAAATCATTTTATTACGAAATTTGATTTCGCCATAATAAAGAGACCTATTACGAAAACTACGTTCGTCGTAATAGGTTAACCGAATATATTGTTATTTTTTTTTTTAATTTAACAAATCATTTTATTACGGAAATTTGATTTGCCATAATAAAGAGACCTATTACGACGAAAACTACCTTCGTCGTAATAGGTTAACCGAATATATTTTTTTTTTTTTTTAATTTAAAATCATTTTATTACGGTGAAATTTGATTTCGCCATAATAAAGAGACCTATTACGACGAAAACTACGTTCGTCGTAATAGGTTAACCGAATATATTGTTATTTTTTTTTTTTTAATTTAACAAATCATTTTATTACGGAAATTTGATTTCGCCATAATAAAGAGACCTATTACGACGAAAACTACTTCGTCGTAATAGGTTAACCGAATATATTGTTATTTTTTTTTTTAATTTAACAAATCATTTTATTAGAAATTTGATTTGCCATAATAAAGAGACCTATTACGACGAAAACTACTTCGTCGTAATAGGTTAACCGAATATTTTTTTTTTTTTTTAATTTAACAAATCATTTTATTACGGGAAATTTGATTTTGCCATAATAAAGAGACCTATTACGACGAAAACTACCTTCGTCGTAATAGGTTAACCGAATATATTGTTTTTTTTTTTTAATTTAACAAATCATTTTATTACGGGAAATTTGATTTCGCCATAATAAAGAGACCTATTACGACGAAAACTACTTCGTCGTAATAGGTTAACCGAATATTGTTTTTTATTTTTTTTAATTTAACAAATCATTTTATTACGGAAATTTGATTTCGCCATAAAAGACCTATTACGACGAAAACTACGTTCGTCGTAATAGGTTAACCGAATATATTGTTATTTTATTTTTTTTAATTTAACAAATCATTTTATTACGGAAATTTGATTGCCATAATAAAGAGACCTATTACGACGAAAACTACGTTCGTCGTAATAGGTTAACCGAATATTATTATTTTTTTTTTTTAATTTAACAATCATTTTATTAGAAATTTGATTTCGCCATAATAAAGAGACCTATTACGACGAAAACTACGTTCGTCGTAATAGGTTAACCGAATATATTGTTATTTTTTTTTTTAATTTAACAAATCATTTTATTACGGAAATTTGATTTGCCATAATAAAGAGACCTATTACGACGAAAAACTCGTCGTAATAGGTTAACCGAATATATTGTTATTTTTTTTTTTAATTTAACAAATCATTTTATTACGAAATTTGATTTGCCATAATAAAGAGACCTATTACGACGAAAACTACTTCGTCGTAATAGGTTAACCGAATATATTATTTTTTTTTTTAATTTAACAAATCATTTTATTGAAATTTGATTTCGCCATAATAAAGAGACCTATTACGACGAAAACTACGTTCGTCGTAATAGGTTAACCGAATATATTTTTTTTTTTTTTAATTTAACAAATCATTTTATTACGGAAATTTGATTTGCCATAATAAAGAGACCTATTACGACGAAAACTACGTTCGTCGTAATAGGTTAACCGAATATTGTTATTTTTTTTTTTTAATTTAACAAATCATTTTATTACGGAAATTTGATTTGCCATAATAAGAGACCTATTACGACGAAAACTACCTTCGTCGTAATAGGTTAACCGAATATATTGTTATTTTTTTTAATTTAACAATCATTTTATTAGAAATTTGATTTCGCCATAATAAAGAGACCTATTACGACGAAAACTACTTCGTCGTAATAGGTTAACCGAATATATTTTATTTTTTTTAATTTAACAAATCATTTTATTACGAAATTTGATTTGCCATAATAAAGAGACCTATTACGACGAAAACTACGTTCGTCGTAATAGGTTAACCGAATATATTGTTTTTTTTTTTAATTTAACAAATCATTTTATTACGGTGAAATTTGATTTGCCATAATAAAGAGACCTATTACGACGAAAACTACTTCGTCGTAATAGGTTAACCGAATATATTGTTATTTTTTTTTTTTAATTTAACAAATCATTTTATTAGAAATTTGATTTGCCATAATAAAGAGACCTATTACGACGAAAACTACGTTCGTCGTAATAGGTTAACCGAATATATTTTATTTTTTTTTTTATTTCTTTGATTTCGCCATAATAAAGAGACCTATTACGACGAAAACTATCGTCGTAATAGGTTATATATTATTTTTTTTTTAATTTAACAAATCATTTTATTAGAAATTTGATTTGCCATAATAAAGAGACCTATTACGACGAAAACTACTTCGTCGTAATAGGTTAACCGAATATATTGTTTTTTTTTTTTAATTTAACAAATCATTTTATTACGGAAATTTGATTTGCCATAATAAAGAGACCTATTACGACGAAAACTACGTTCGTCGTAATAGGTTAACCGAATATATTATTATTTTTTTTTTTAATTTAACAAATCATTTTATTACGGGAAATTTGATTTTGCCATAATAAAGAGACCTATTACGACGAAAACTACTTCGTCGTAATAGGTTAACCGAATATATTTTTTTTTTTTTTTAATTTAACAAATCATTTTATTACGGGAAATTTGATTTCGCCATAATAAAGAGACCTATTACGACGAAAACTACGTTCGTCGTAATAGGTTAACCGAATATATTTTTTTTTTTTTTTAATTTAACAAATCATTTTATTACGGAAATTTGATTTGCCATAATAAAGAGACCTATTACGACGAAAACTACGTTCGTCGTAATAGGTTAACCGAATATATTGTTATTTTTTTTTTTAATTTAACAAATCATTTTATTAGAAATTTGATTTCGCCATAATAAAGAGACCTATTACGACGAAAACTACGTTCGTCGTAATAGGTTAACCGAATATATTATTTTATTTTTTTTTTTAACAAATCATTTTATTAGAAATTTGATTTGCCATAATAAAGAGACCTATTACGACGAAAACTACTTCGTCGTAATAGGTTAACCGAATATTGTTTTTTTTTTTTTTTAATTTAACAAATCATTTTATTTGAAATTTGATTTCGCCATAATAAAGAGACCTATTACGACGAAAACTACGTTCGTCGTAATAGGTTAACCGAATATATTGTTTTATTTTTTTAATTTAACAAATCATTTTATTACGGAAATTTGATTTGCCATAATAAAGAGACCTATTACGAAAACTACTCGTCGTAATAGGTTAACCGAATATATTGTTATTTTTTTTTAATTTAACAAATCATTTTATTACGAAATTTGATTTTGCCATAATAAAGAGACCTATTACGACGAAAACTACCTTCGTCGTAATAGGTTAACCGAATATTATTATTTTTTTTTTAATTTAACAAATCATTTTATTACGGAAATTTGATTTGCCATAATAAAGAGACCTATTACGACGAAAACCTTCGTCGTAATAGGTTAACCGAATATATTGTTTTTTTTTTTTAATTTAACAAATCATTTTATTACGGGAAATTTGATTTGCCATAATAAAGAGACCTATTACGACGAAAACTACTTCGTCGTAATAGGTTAACCGAATATTGTTATTTTTTTTTTTAATTTAACAAATCATTTTATTACGGGAAATTTGATTTCGCCATAATAAAGAGACCTATTACGACGAAAACTACGTTCGTCGTAATAGGTTAACCGAATATATTGTTATTTTTTTTTTTTAATTTAACAAATCATTTTATTACGGAAATTTGATTCGCCATAATAAAGAGACCTATTACGACGAAAACTACGTTCGTCGTAATAGGTTAACCGAATATTGTTATTTTATTTTTTTTAATTTAACAAATCATTTTATTACGGAAATTTGATTTGCCATAATAAAGAGACCTATTACGACGAAAACTACGTTCGTCGTAATAGGTTAACCGAATATATTTTTTATTTTTTTTAATTTAAAATCATTTTATTACGGAAATTTGATTTGCCATAATAAAGAGACCTATTACGACGAAAACTACTTCGTCGTAATAGGTTAACCGAATATATTGTTATTTTTTTTTTAATTTAACAAATCATTTTATTAGAAATTTGATTTGCCATAATAAAGAGACCTATTACGACGAAAACTACTTCGTCGTAATAGGTTAACCGATATTATTTTTTTTTTTAATTTAACAAATCATTTTATTACGGGAAATTTGATTTGCCATAATAAAGAGACCTATTACGACGAAAACTACCTTCGTCGTAATAGGTTAACCGAATATTGTTTTTTTTTTTTTAATTTAACAAATCATTTTATTACGGTGAAATTTGATTTCGCCATAATAAAGAGACCTATTACGACGAAAACTACTTCGTCGTAATAGGTTAACCGAATATATTGTTATTTTTTTTTTTAATTTAACAAATCATTTTATTACGGAAATTTGATTTCGCCATAATAAAGAGACCTATTACGACGAAAACTACGTTCGTCGTAATAGGTTAACCGAATATATTGTTATTTTTTTTTTTTAATTTAACAAATCATTTTATTACGGAAATTTGATTTGCCATAATAAAGAGACCTATTACGACGAAAACTACGTTCGTCGTAATAGGTTAACCGAATATTGTTTTTTTTTTTTTAATTTAACAAATTTTATTACGGTGAAATTTGATTTGCCATAATAAAGAGACCTATTACGACGAAAACTATTCGTCGTAATAGGTTAACCGAATATATTTTATTTTTTTTTAATTTAACAAATCATTTTATTACGGAAATTTGATTTCGCCATAATAAAGAGACCTATTACGACGAAAACTACGTTCGTCGTAATAGGTTAACCGAATATATTGTTATTTTTTTTTTAATTTAACAAATCATTTTATTACGGAAATTTGATTTTGCCATAATAAAGAGACCTATTACGACGAAAACTACTTCGTCGTAATAGGTTAACCGAATATATTTTTTTTTTTTAATTTAACAAATCATTTTATTACGAAATTTGATTTTGCCATAATAAAGAGACCTATTACGACGAAAACTACTTCGTCGTAATAGGTTAACCGAATATTATTTTATTTTTTTTAATTTAACAAATCATTTTATTACGGGAAATTTGATTTGCCATAATAAAGAGACCTATTACGACGAAAACTACGTTCGTCGTAATAGGTTAACCGAATATATTGTTTTTTTTTTTTAATTTAACAAATCATTTTATTACGGTGAAATTTGATTTCGCCATAATAAAGAGACCTATTACGACGAAAACTACGTTCGTCGTAATAGGTTAACCGAATATATTGTTATTTTTTTTTTTAATTTAACAAATCATTTTATTACGGAAATTTGACCATAATAAAGAGACCTATTACGAAAACTATCGTCGTAATAGGTTATTTTTTTTAATTTAACAAATCATTTTATTACGAAATTTGATTTGCCATAATAAGAGACCTATTACGACGAAAACTACTTCGTCGTAATAGGTTAACCGAATATATTGTTATTTTTTTTTTTTAATTTAAAATCATTTTATTACGGGAAATTTGATTTCGCCATAATAAAGAGACCTATTACGACGAAAACTACTTCGTCGTAATAGGTTAACCGAATATATTGTTTTTTTTTTTTAATTTAACAAATCATTTTATTACGGTGAAATTTGATTTCGCCATAATAAAGAGACCTATTACGACGAAAACTACTTCGTCGTAATAGGTTAACCGAATATATTGTTATTTTTTTTTTTAATTTAACAAATCATTTTATTACCCGAGAGACCTATTACGACGAAAACTACGTTCGTCGTAATAGGTTAACCGAATATATTTTATTTTTTTTAATTTAACAATCATTTTATTACGAAATTTGATTTGCCATAATAAAGAGACCTATTACGACGAAAACTACGTTCGTCGTAATAGGTTAACCGAATATATTGTTATTTTTTTTTTTAATTTAACAAATCATTTTATTACGAAATTTGATTTGCCATAATAAAGAGACCTATTACGACGAAAACTACGTTCGTCGTAATAGGTTAACCGAATATATTGTTATTTTATTTTTTTTAATTTAACAAATCATTTTATTACGGGAAATTTGATTTGCCATAATAAAGAGACCTATTACGACGAAAACTACTTCGTCGTAATAGGTTAACCGAAATATTGTTATTTTTTTTTTTTAATTTAACAAATCATTTTATTACGGGAAATTTGATTTGCCATAATAAAGAGACCTATTACGACGAAAACTATTCGTCGTAATAGGTTAACCGAATATATTGTTATTTTTTTTTTAATTTAACAAATCATTTTATTACGGAAATTTGATTTTGCCATAATAAAGAGACCTATTACGACGAAAACTACCTTCGTCGTAATAGGTTAACCGAATATATTTTTTTATTTTTTTTAATTTAACAAATCATTTTATTACGGCGAAATTTGATTTTGCCATAATAAAGAGACCTATTACGAAAACTACCTTCGTCGTAATAGGTTAACCGAATATATTATTTTTTTTTTTAATTTAACAAATCATTTTATTACGGCGAAATTTGATTTCGCCATAATAAAGAGACCTATTACGACGAAAACTACTTCGTCGTAATAGGTTAACCGAATATATTTTTTTTTTTTTTTAATTTAACAAATCATTTTATTACGGTGAAATTTGATTTCGCCATAATAAAGAGACCTATTACGACGAAAACTACTTCGTCGTAATAGGTTAACCGAATATATTTATTTTATTTTTTTTAATTTAACAAATCATTTTATTACGGAAATTTGATTTGCCATAATAAAGAGACCTATTACGACGAAAACTACTTCGTCGTAATAGGTTAACCGAATATATTGTTATTTTTTTTTTTTAATTTAACAAATCATTTTATTACGAAATTTGATTTGCCATAATAAAGAGACCTATTACGACGAAAACTACGTTCGTCGTAATAGGTTAACCGAATATTGTTATTTTTTTTTTTAATTTAACAAATCATTTTATTACGGAAATTTGATTTTGCCATAATAAAGAGACCTATTACGACGAAAACTACGTTCGTCGTAATAGGTTAACCGAATATATTGTTATTTTTTTTTTTTAATTTAACAAATCATTTTATTACGGAAATTTGATTGCCATAATAAAGAGACCTATTACGACGAAAACTACTTCGTCGTAATAGGTTAACCGAATATATTGTTATTTTTTTTTTTAATTTAACAAATCATTTTATTAGAAATTTGATTTGCCATAATAAAGAGACCTATTACGACGAAAACTACTTCGTCGTAATAGGTTACCAATATATTTTTTTTTAATTTAACAAATCATTTTATTACGGAAATTTGATTTGCCATAATAAAGAGACCTATTACGACGAAAACTACGTCGTAATAGGTTAACCGAATATTTTATTTTTTTTAATTTAACAAATCATTTTATTACGGTGAAATTTGATTTCGCCATAATAAAGAGACCTATTACGACGAAAACTACGTTCGTCGTAATAGGTTAACCGAATATATTGTTTTTTTTTTTTAATTTAACAAATCATTTTATTACGGAAATTTGATTTCGCCATAATAAAGAGACCTATTACGACGAAAACTACGTTCGTCGTAATAGGTTAACCGAATATATTGTTATTTTATTTTTTTAATTTAACAAATCATTTTATTACGGGAAATTTGATTTGCCATAATAAAGAGACCTATTACGACGAAAACTACGTTCGTCGTAATAGGTTAACCGAATATATTTTTTTTTTTTTAATTTAACAAATCATTTTATTACGGTGAAATTTGATTGCGCCATAATAAAGAGACCTATTACGACGAAAACTACGTTCGTCGTAATAGGTTAACCGAATATATTGTTATTTTATTTTTTTTAATTTAACAAATCATTTTATTACGGCAAAATTTGATTACACCATAATAAAGAGACCTATTACGACGAAACCTACCATCGTCGTAATAGGTTAGCGCAATATATTGTTATTTTATTTTTTTAATTTAACAAATCATTTTATTATGGCGAAAGTTGATTTTGCCAAATAAGAGACCTATTACGACGAAAACTACCTTCGTCGTAATAGGTTACCGATATATTATTATTTTTTTTAATTTAACCAATCATTTTATTACGGAAATTTGATTTCGCCATAATAAAGAGACCTATTACGACGAAAACTACCTTCGTCGTAATAGGTTAACCGAATATCTTGTTTTTTTTTTTTTAATTTAACAAATCATTTTATTACGGTGAAATTTGATTTTGCCATAATAAAGAGACCTATTACGACGAAAACTACCGTCGTAATAGGTTAACCGAATATATTGTTATTTTATTTTTTTTATTTAACAAATCATTTTATTACGGAAATTTGATTTCGCCATAATAAAGAGACCTATTACGACGAAAACTACGTTCGTCGTAATAGGTTAACCGAATATATTGTTTTTTTTTTTTTAATTTAATAAATCATTTTATTACGGAAATTTGATTGCACCATAATAAAGAGACCTATTACGACGAAAACTACCATCGTCGTAATAGGTTAATATATTGTTATTTTATTTTTTTAATTTAACAAATCATTTTATTACGGCGAAATTTGATTTTGCCATAATAAAGAGACCTATTACGACGAAAACTACGTTCGTCGTAATAGGTTAACCGAATATATTATTTTTTTTTTTAATTTAACAAATCATTTTATTACGGTGAAATTTGATTTCGCCATAATAAAGAGACCTATTACGACGAAAACTACGTTCGTCGTAATAGGTTAACCGAATATATTGTTGTTTTATTTTTTTTAATTTAACAAATCATTTTATTACGGTGAAATTTGATTTCGCCATAATAAAGAGACCTATTACGACGAAAACTACGTTCGTCGTAATAAGTAAACCGAATATATTATTTTTTTTTTTTTAATTGAGGCCCTGGATCTAAGACATTATGAGCCATGTCTTGATAATCTGACAAAAGCAATATTTACAAGCAATCAATAAACATAAAAGCAATGGCATATCAGCCGCTATTATTTAGATGTGATGTTATGCCACATCTACGGCATATCAGCTGCTATTATTTAGATCTGAATACAACGAATCTTTTTTTAAATATTATGCTTTTCTCCATGCATATGTTTAAGCTTAGCTTCCCCAAATATTTTATGCTATGCATATACTAAAATTTTGCAGGTTTTACATACATTTAAGGTTTGCTATAAAATGTACAGTTATAGCATGATATATAAGGGTCGAATTATAGATCAAATGTGGGACGTTCACATCCATACAACAAAGCAAAAATAATTTGTTTATATAGAGTATGGGATATGCTAGATATCTCTAAACCCACTATTAATCTCAGTGCCATATCGATTAACCGATTTAGTTGTCTAGGATTATCGAATCTAGTTGAGAAAATCACATACAAGGGACTTTGTGTACCTTGTAAAGTCTACAAAAAGATGGATTTTCGATGGTAGGCGAGCCGCGACGAAGAACTCCGGTGGTAGGCGAGTCGTGGCGGGGGGGATCTTTCCGGCGAGCCGTGGCGGGGGGGATCTCCGACGAGCCGTGGCGGGGGGATCTTTCCGGCGAGCCGTGACGGGGGGATCTCTCTGGCGAGCCGTGGCGGGGGAGGATAAAAATGGCTTCAAGCGAGCGGTGGGAGGATAAAAAGGGCTTCAGCCCTTTAAAACAATCCCCCCGATCGCAGGCTCTCGGTCGGGGGGGGCTGTGTTGAAATCGCCACATGGTGTGGCGATTTCAACAATGAAATCGCCACACCATGTGGCGATTTCAATTATAGTTGGAATTGCCACACCGTGTGGCGATTCCAACTTGGAATGAAATCGCCACATGGTGTGGCGATTTCATTTCTGAAATCGCCACACCATGTGGCGATTTCTGCTCGGCCCCTGTCAGCAACCCAGCTGACGGGACCGAGCCTAAGTGACGATATAGGATGACTAAGCAGGGGGAAAATA
>UESW01002962.1:94568-159661 GCA_900491605.1 Calamus simplicifolius | reverse complement strand
CGCAGTTATTTCATTGGATAACCCCTCTCTAAAGAGGAGGGAAGCTTCACTCGTTTCCTCCTCCCTCTCTCTCTATATATGATACCAAAGCTGAGAATGCCACAGCATCGATTCCATCACCTTCTCCTCTTCTGCTACTCTCGCCGCCCTCCGTCCTTTCCCTTCTCCTACTCCAATAAAACAATCCCACTTCTTTCCTTCTTTGGCTCACCGCTGCGATCGGATACAATGGCGGCCTACAGCACCGTCGCAGAGGCACCGAAGCTCCTCTTCCGCCAGCTCTTCGAGAAGGAGTCCTGTACCTACACCTATCTCCTCGCCGATGTTGGCCACCCGGACAAGCCCGCCGTGGTGAGGCCCCGTCTTCGGATCTCTTTAGTCTCTTAATTCCTTCGCGCATTTGGTTTCTTTGCGACCAGTCAGATGGAGTGGATCGATGTGTGGCTTCGATCCAAGTTATTATTAGTGTTTGATGATTTGTTTCTTGAGTTTGATTTTGCCGCGGCATGCGAATTTATGCATTTCTTGCTAGTAATTCACACCTCACCACGTCGTCAAGCTATGCGTTTCGAGTAATGGTGGATGAATTCTCTTATGAATTGTAGGGGTGGAGGAGATATTTGCTTAACTATCGTTGGTTGTTTTTTTCTTCCCCTTCTTTTTGATAGTTGGTTGACCCGGTGGACAAAACAGTGGACCGAGATCTGACTCTTGTAAAAGAATTGGGCTTGAAACTCATCTATGCTATGAATACTCATGTCCATGCAGATCATGTCACTGGAACAGGCGTGATGAAGGTTAGTCATGTCTTCTTTCTCCATCCATTTAATTATTTGTTTGTCCAATAAATTGAATTATGCAATTTAATTATTTGTTTGTCAAATAAATTGAATTATGTATTTGTGATCAAATAAATTAAAGAAGATTCATGGGACCAAGTTCTTATGTATAAACGGGAATTATTCCTTCCAGGGTAAGATGCCAGGTGTGAAGTCTGTCATTTCCAAAGCTAGCAACGCAAAAGCAGATCATGTAGTCAAACATGGTGATAAAATATATTTTGGCAATCTTTTTCTGGAGGTAGGGCCATTATTGGTTGTGATATATTCTCATTAATTGAGTGCAATACAAACTTGCCCATTTTCAATGTTTTCGGATGCTCATTGGACACTAATGCATCCTATGAAAGAGTTAACATCATCATATAGTTATAATCAAGAGGGATATATGGCCAGCAATGTTCATGTACAAGCTTCTTGTTATTTCTTATTATGACCGTAAAACATTTACTTGAAAACACTGCTGGCTTTTTAAATGTTCTGACTGCATGCCTGCATATATGCTGATCCATTTTGTTCAACTGTGCAATAACTGAAATGCAAAGCAATGCATGAAATCCATATATATTTGAGGCCTTAAATCAAGTTGATCAATCTTCTTGAAGTGATTACAGAAGTCTAAAGAAATGAAAGATATTGTTGCTATTATTTCAGTGTCTTGTTATTTTGATTTTATCATGTATCTTTTTTTTTTTCATATTCAAGAATTTAGTTATTAGATCTCTTCCAGCCAAAATGAAAAAAAAAGGAGACAAAATTCTTGTCATCAGTCACCCAGGATAATTTTTCTCTTAATATATATATATATATATAAGTATTTTTGTTTGTTTATATTTAGGGCAAGTTGCTGAATACTCCCTCTCTCTCTCTCCATCCCCCTTCCCTTATTTAAGTTTGTCATGCCAGTTGCCAAGTCATTTGAGAAAGGTTTTGGTTTTTGATGATGATCTTTGTTAGAAGATATGCTTATGAATTCGCACAATTGGGAGAATATTTCATGAATGAATTTCAATCAACTAACTTTGGATTATATCATGTATCTTCACTACTTCATTTCTGGAACACTTTAAAATTTGCAGGTCCGTGCTACACCAGGTCACACTGTTGGCTGCGTTACTTATGTAACAGGAGATGGATCCAATCAGCCTCATCCCAGGATGGCTTTTACTGGTGATGCCTTGCTGATACGTGGCTGTGGAAGGACAGATTTTTAGGTATAATAATTGAATATCTTTCTTAGTTTCTGATACACTAAAAGTGCTTCTACTGTGCCTACCATAAATCAACTTGTAAAGGTCATCCAATGTTCACTATCAGAAGTTCTAACATACTCTGTACTATGGCAACTGTTCAAGGTAATTCTAGATTAAATAGATGAAATTATCAATATATTTCTCAATATTGACAACAGAGTGTAGATTCAGGGAATTTGAAAACCCTTATGGTATGTTAAAGCCAGGTAGTATAACCCTGTGGAATCACCAATTCTCTCAATGCTAGATATTTTTGTGTGCCGCAAAGATTGGACCTTGATATGCCGCAAATTATTGGGTGAAATAGTCTGATGAATTTCATATATATATATATATATTCTAGTCACCTCTGATCACAAAATTAATATTTTAGATGCTAAATATGTGTTTGCCCATGAATCTCATTTCATTTTATTCCAATTACCCACCTGATCATCAAATCTCAGATTGGCATCCTGATGCTGGAGCATCTTTTGGGTCCATAGAATGGTCAAAAAGCATCAGTAGTCCAAGAATCTTTTTGTTTTATTTGGTTTAAAAATGCTGTAAGTCTGCAATGTGTTTTATAAATTGACACATTTTAGATAGAGAAGTGGCATGAACAGTACATGCTACAATAACTGTGATCTTTTAGGGGTCCTGGTAAGAGTCAAAAAGTTGATAATTAGCAGGACTTCAAGAACATTTTTCTTTCTACATTTTTGAGTCCTCAATGGCATAAAATAGGTATTTTCTAGAGGATCAGTAATATAAAGAGTAGCTATTGAAAAAAATATGGTGTGCTGAATTTTATGAAGGAACAGGGAAAACTCCTTCGGCAAGGTTTGTTCTCTTTTTTCCTCTTCTTTTTATACTATATTATTCTTGTTCTATTTATTGTTGACTGTTGATGTTGCTTAATTTTTTATCAGATTTCGGCCAATAGATTCTATATCTCCATATTATGAGTTATATTATTAACATATCAATGTATTTATTCTAAGATCTATGTTGATTCCTCTCTCGGTGATTTGCTGCATTCTACAAAGTTATATGCTCAATGTTTACTATATTTTGGTTCAAAATCTACAGCAGACCTTTAAACTAAGGTTTACAATCCTTATGCTCCTTTTTCTTACCAGCTCTTCACCCAAAAATCCAAAACAATTTTTTTTGGCCTAGCATTTGCTGATACTTTTACTTCCCGTCCTGTTTTCAGGAGTTTGGATAGCAAAAAATAAAACTACTTCACACCCTAAACTATCCTAACTCAAGTGTCCTCTCATGCAATTCTCTTCCCGCCCCCCACAAGTGATCCTGCATCATATGCCCCTTGATCCACCTAACTACCTATCATAAAGCTCATCCTTCTGAAACCATCAGTCCAATGAGAACACTTTAAAGCATGAACAACTGTCGATCATTCTAGAATTTCTATTCTGAGCCCTTGGCCTTTATGGGAGTCACAGTCATCTTATACTCAGTTTATTACTGTTAGCGATTGGAAGGGTTTGCAAGCACTTGTTTCAGTCTTTGTTTATGGAAAAGAAAAGACCCCCTCTTTTATTGTCCCTGCTGCATTATTGATCAAGTAGAACTTCAAAATGACATCAGATCAACCTTCAGAATTTGACTGCAGAAGGCCAAACACTTCTTTAAATTTCACCTGTAGATCTCAAACTTCTTGTCAAATAGGAAAGATCTCTTATATTTTTCATGAATTGCAAGGATCTCAGGGTTCTCTTCGTCTCTTGGTTGGGCCTTCATCTATGCCAAATGGTGCATAAGATATTGGGACCCAATATCAAAGGCTGTCTTCTAGACTCCAGGAAAAAGCCAAAATTAATAATACATCCCTCGAACATTTTCTTTTAGTGTGGAGGCCTTAAAGGTACTTTTCATTAGAAAGGGAGGCTTTTTAATACCAATTTCTTATTAGGGCACTCACTAGCTTGAAAATGGATTGGGATAAGTATATTCAGTTTATATCCATTTTTGTTTGGCAAATATGAATATGGATATGATTATTAATTGGATGCTTAAATTTGTATCCTCATTTGTTTTTCAGACTTGGACACAAACTTGGCTGTTTATTTGCTTTTCTTGCCTCTTCAAAATTATTTTAATGTGTTTACTTTCTTTTACAAGTATATGTAAAACATTCGTACGTGGATACGCAAATACATATATGTAGTATGTATTTATCTATCAAGTCACTGTAGAGAAAAAAATAATGCTGATGAACACCAAATCAGTTAATCTTTTTGTGCAATATTTATATTGGTTTAAGTCTATATGGCATTTGTAGTGTTGAGGAGCTAGAGCATCTTGTGTAGCTTCATGCTGAGAGGTAACAGAGGACCAGCCTAATGCAAAGAAATTTACAGTGAATTGGATAAAAGTATGCTCCTAAGTTTAGATCTTGGAATTTGTTATCTGCACAATGTTTTAACAATTAGCTGCATGGCTTAAAAGCCTGATCACCTGGCTGCTGAGATCGTGAGATCACAGGTTGGGGGGCGGTAATTTTTTGAAGGAATTATGAGGGAATAGGATTTCCTCCATGAGCAAACTTTGTTAAAATCATGGAATTTACAAGAGATATGAGAAAGAAATAGAAGAAAGAAGATTATAAAATCTTTTGTGGGAGCTTAACTATTTCTTGGGGCAGAGGTTGCCCCCCATAGTGAGAGGAGCTTTTCTTGAGAAAAATTCTCGAATTTCTCTCATTTTATAGATGCCACATGAATGATATGATCAATTGATCCAGTATTTTCTAGCTACAGCTGGAAGTTTCTTTCTTCTCCGTATCAACCGAAGTTTCAGAACATTAGAAGGCATCCTACTCAGTCCCACTGCATTGGCAAGTGACTCCAGGATTAGTCTTGAGAATAGACATCTGAACAAATAGGTGATTTGTTGGTTTTTGACTAGCTTATAGAGCACACAGCTGGAGCTCATTGGCCATCCCTTCTTTACAAGGTTGTGTCCTGTGTGTAGCTTGTTGCAAAAGACCAACTAGATAAATATTCTTTGTTACTTCGGGACACTGGCTCTTCATACTGGATTGTAGAAAGGATAAATAACTCTTTGGTGGTTTATGAATTTGTAATAGGATTCCATTGTAAAGACACCTTCATTGCAAGGTTTCCATATCAGGACATCAAAAATTGATGTCAGTCTAATATTGGATTGGATGCCTTGGAGCTACAGAAACAGCATATGCTGAGAGGATGTAAGTGGCCCATATAGAGTTATTCTCTCCAATGTTGCTTAGTAGGGCACCAGATCGAGGCCACTGTCTTGAACTTCTGCATCACTCTCTCATACAGATCATCAAACAGATAAGATGGAGGCATAGGAGCTACCCAATTATCATCCCAAAACCTGATCCACTCTCCATTCCTAGCCTTCCAACTCAAAAAGGCTTCTAGATCCTTACAAATATCCATCCATAGGGAGGAAGAAATCCTCAATTTCCCTCCTCATAGCTTGATCGCTAACTCTTGATTGACTCACACACTTTATTCTCATTTTCTTGCAGGATGTTGTCAGGATCAGCAGGTCCATGATATGGTTCGATGGTGGGGGTTTGACATGAGGGGGGCTCACTTTTTGCATGATCTTCTTGGAGAAAGGGATCTTTGACTGGGATGGAGGGGCTTGTCTAGCGGCGTCTAGCTCTTGATGCCACTCCCGATGCATGTCCTATATCTACTGCCTAATCCCTTCATCCATAGTGGTAGAAGGGATTGGGCGATGGGAAGACAGTAGTGGTGTCGAATCTTGAGAAGACACCGAAAAAAGAGAACAAGCTCGCCGAGATTTAAGTGGGCTCTTCTCTCCAGTCCACTGCGGCGCTGGCTTGACCCTTGCGGGTCGATGAAGATGATCCGTAGCCCCGGACGGATTGAAGAAGAAATTGCTGGTGGGACAGGAGCAATTACCTTCTCATGAAGCTGCGAAATGGGATAGCTGGATGGGAAACTCCATGGAGTCCCTGGACCAGCTGGGTCAGTGCATGGACTTGTTGAACCAGTATAGCAAACTGGTCCAGTGTCACTACTGTCAATGGTGAAGGCGTCTCAGCCGGCGGTGGTTGCGGAGGTGCTACACTATTGATTGGATAGGCCTTTGAGAGGCGGCACGATCTTGAGCATCGGATGTGGCTTTCTTTCGATTAGCCATTGTAGGATTCTTCTTCTGATTTTGAACCTTATCTCCTGAATTACAAGTTTACGGGACTTGAGGCCCTTCCTCTAGCGCCAATCTGTTGCTATGAAATTCGTTCTCTGACTCGGGTGTAGCCCAACTCTGGATCTAGAACCTGCAAGACAGTCCTTATGCAGAGTGTCTGGGGTGGCCCTATGCAGAAGACCCTTCGATGCCCAAGTCAGTGAAAATTCACAGCAAGCAGATGTGAGGAGAAGGCCCTCGCAGAAGAGTTCCTTAAGATCGATGGCCTTTCGAGAACTCAGAGCTCTGTTGAGCTTTAATGGAGTTTTAGTCTGAGTGTCAGTGAGAGCATACATGAAGACTTTAGGACAAGGGTATTTATAGGCAATCACCTGATTTCTTGGATGCATCATAGGGGGTCCGAAAATCGTTCAATTCGGATCAAGTTTGTTCGGATCAATATTGACAACTTAGATTTAGTAATCCTATAGGTCCTAGAGGCCTTAGGCCAGGATATCATTTGCATAATTTGAAAACCCTTCAACGCTTGGCTAGGTGCTTGAAATGACTGAGGCATAGGAATAACTCGGTCTACCGAGGCATTAGAGTACCTCGGTCTGCCAAGGCATTTGGATAGCTCGGTTTGCTGAGGCGTTTGAATAGCTTGGTTTGCCAGCTCGATTCTGTCGAAGGCGGTTTGACTCTACCAAAGATATTTTTCAGATGTGATAGCTGGCTGATCGGATATCGAGATTGGTCTCAACCTTTTTATTGTATGCACGAGCGTTAGTGCAATGATAATTTTACCCCTCATCAGTAATCATATCAATATAAAATAGTGTGATGGTATAGTAACCAGGTAGATTAGAGCTAATTTGTGGGCGCCCATGCAATAGCCAAATAAGGTTAGTCATAATCGAACAATCGAGGCCTGACAATAAGGATTCGAACTATTGGATCTGATCTGCCATCTACAAACTATTTATTGTTAAAAATCATATGATCCAGAGATTCTTAGCCTATGTATTGCTTACATATCTTGTTGTAAAAATAGATAGTTTAAATAACACAAATAATTCGTATTTTTGGCCATTGTATAGGTTGGAATCTTTGAGTCACTTGATTTTTTAACAAGTAGTTTTGAGATAGTAGATTACTTTCAATGGCTCGTATTATTGGTACCACGCCTCTAGTTGTCCCATTTAAGACTTATTTTGTTTTGGCCATTCTGTATACCCAATTAGATATGTCATTATAATTGAAGTGTTGGGCTACAATGTTTTTAGAATGATTGAGGTCCCAATGATGCTCATCCAAAATTAATGGTGGGGATCCACATTATTGATTATGATCTACTTCACAAAATTATTTGAAAACCAAAAGTTATGTCTTCTAAATGATATTTACCTCACATCAAGTGATCCAAAATTATGTTATTTTAATGGTTCAATGTGATGTTTTACATGATTTATAATTTGGAAGCATCAAAGTCTATTAAATTTTGGTACATGCATGTTTATAATATGTGGAAGGTGATTAATGTTGTTTATTTTTAATTTACATTGCCCTACAATATAGTTTGCCACACTAACGCTATTACAACAATGATGATTGTACCCATTTGATCTATGGCTAGGATGTTTTCAAAAGACATAAATTTTTATTTCTCGGTAGTTTCTATGATGCAAATCATGATTAAAATAGGGATTCTCAATTTAGAATTTTCATTATCGATTTTGAGTTAGTAGGATTAATACCTTAATCCTTTAGGAGACTAGATGAACTCACACACACACATATAATATTTATGTTATATTTATATTTATAACATATATTATTATAATAACTAATAATTATTATATAATATGTAATTTTAGTTTATATAAATTATAAAAAGAATCATTTACAACAATCATAAATAAATAAGCATATTATGATCATAATAATAGTTATATTATTAAATGATCATAAAATTATAACAATAATTAATATTGTAGTATAATATTATAACAATTTTTGATGCTATTATAATTTATTATAATAATAAAAAATAAATATTTATTATAATATTAAAATTATGTTTTGTAATAATTAATATAGATTTGATATGTTAAAATTAAAGAATCATTTACAAAATAATAAATAAATAAGCATATTATGATATAATAATAGTTATATTATTAAATGATCATAAAATTATAACAATGATTAATATGGTAATATAATATTATAATGATTTTTGGTGCTATAATAATAATAAAAATATAAAGATTTATTATAATATTAAAATTATATTTTATAATATATTTATTGTAGTAAGTAATATTGATTTGATGTTTAAATTTCAATAATTGCATAGCGGTGTGGGATTATCCAAAGGGGCTCCTTCAAATTGCAATTCAAGTTGTAATTAGAATTGTGGCCAATTTTGCATGCAGTTCTAATTGCAAAATTTGGGCCCTTTGTTGCACATTAAATGCAACCTGCAGTTGTAATTGCAAGCATTCAAACAGTTGTTTTACTTTTAGGTAATCGGTCTGTTATTAAACTACTACAGAAGCATTTGTAATTGCAACATGTGAACAAACAGTCTCACGTGCAGATAGAAGAAGGATGGTGTACATACGTATATGTTTTGCCTTATAACAACAACAGATGTAAAATCATATCTTTATACAGAAGCTGTATGTATGTATGTATGTATTATAATGCTCCTGTTATATACACACACACACACAATGCATATATGCATGTGCACATGTAATATATAATTACAGGTACACATACATGTATATGTACATAAGCACATCAGTACATGCAATCATACAACTAATTAGACATGCATACAGATGGCTATACCTAATCATGTATGTCTGCTCATAACTGGCAACTGGCTACCATTTGTGATCTGGAATTTTGATACATTTCCTTGTGGAGCGGAGGAGCCTATTCTCTGTTACTTTAAATATGGAGAAGTTGATATTCTTATACCTTGTTTTGTTTGTCCGCATCCAACAATTAAAACAAGGTTTATATTTTCTTGATCTCACTACATCCCAACTGAGAGCTTGATCGCTAACTCTTGATTGACTCACTCACTTTATTCTCATTTTCTTGCAGGATGTTTTATGGACCTGGTGATCCATATGCCTTATTTGCTGGGAAGGGATGCCAGCCGTCCGCTGGCCCTCATGTCCTTTGATCCCAATGACCTTACAGGTGACTTGGAAGGACTTGGCACATCAGAGCTGGAAGTCCTACAAGATTGGGAAGAGAAATTTAAGGAGAAGTATGTTAACGTTGGGAGACTTGTTTCCCAGAGTGTGGACAGAACAGAAATGAGTCAAGCATTGCATAAAGATAGAGTGGATCAGTTGATGAGGCATCTTTTAATGGTTGCTTTAGCTGTTGGTCAACAATTACGTTAGATGGCTATTGGCCAATAGCTGAATCAACTGCTAATTCAAATCAATCTTAAATCTCCTCAATGATAATCCTTATTCCATCTATGATCTACTCGTTCATCACTTGGAAGGCCGCAAATCTGAAGTTTCTCAAACTTTCAGGAACATTTAAATATGAGTTTCACGTTCAAGCGAAAAAAAAAAAATTTGCATCTAAGTTCCTAAATCCTAACAACTAAGTAATTTTTTTTTCCTTTTCCTTTTTGCTAAAATTAATATGTTACATGATTTCCTACCGTACGTATTTTGTCCTGGGTCCCAAATCCTGCAGCCCGGGAGCAGTGCTCCTACAAGCTACAAGTCCCAGCCAACCCACAAAATACTCGTGCCTTGGCTGCAGCAATTAATGTTACAGACCATACCCATCGTTAATTACTTCCACCTCCATATTAAAGCGCTCAAGCTACCCCCAGTGGGAATCCAATGCACCATCCCAAATTCCTTCCGTCTGAGTATAAGTTGGGATCAAATTAAATAGCCAGGTTAAACAACTCGGTTGTCAGATATCTGATAACTGGGGTGCTAAAACTAGATCGAGCTTTCTTTAATTCCGCATGTGAATGCATCATTATAAGTTTGACAATCTTCTTCCGACTTAAACCATTAATTTGTTTCCACGGCTAACATTTTTGGACCGTTGCCAGGAGCTGGAGTCGTTCGTTGCTTGAAGGTCTAAGCTTCGTGCCAGGATTTGCATTTGAGAACGATGTCACCTACATCGGTTTCCTTAACAGAGTACGTGCATGGTGGAGAGCTGAAGCTTCGGTCACAGGGTCTCTAGAATGTCCCCCATCCATGGCTCAACATCCTGGTGCCCAGGTCTAGGATCATCGATTTTGATCAAGGAGTCTTCAAGTTCATCCTTAGGCATCACAATTCGACGGGTCCAATCCTAATTTACCCCATGAACAGAAACAATCCTAATTCAGGGCAGAGAGCCTACAGTGGTGCTCAACAGGGAAAAAAAATAAAGAAAGGACATGAGAATATAACATTTGTTTAGAAGGAATTATCATATAACTTTTTTTTTATTTTTTAAGGATCATAATAAATCAAACATATGTTGATAGCTTAAACAAATAAATATTATTGTATCAACCATCACTTGAACTGGGGGGTAAAAATGATTACAATAGGTATGAATCAATTGATTTAATTTCAGATATATTCTTCATTCATGTGCTGGCTGAGCGTATATGGCACCATTCAATACCTTACCTTTCACGCTAGTAGGAAAAGAAAAAAGATAGGAGAACCCAACAAAAATAATTGAAAGTATCTACAGTCCCCCCATTGACGAATTAAGCAGTAGCAGGGAGGAGACTACTTGTGCAAAAAATGCAACCAGGAATTGAGGATGCATGGGTGGTTCAGTGCACAACGAGCACTGCAGCTCCCTATAAAGCCATTAGATTAGAAGATATAGCTGCCAAGGAGCTTGGCTCATAGTCGTGCACCCTAAAGCGATAGATGCACATATGACCTGAACTCCCATGGTTGGAGGTGAAGTCTAGTCGCACCTTGTTGACCACCACACCCAACTCATGAGCTGTCTCAATGTTGAAGGTCTGCACATTGCTCTTCTCTATGTCATAAGAGAACTCACTCAAGCGGTACACCTTGGCTTGGCTGGATGGGTCATCATCATCATCATCTGATTCAAACCAAGCAGAGACCCAACAATCCTTCACTGCTCCTGTCATAAGCCACGCTCTGCGCACATACCACATAAAAAGAGGCATCAGCGGTAATTAGGCATTATATGAATTAATAGGAAAGAAAAGTTAAACGAAACAAGCGCTAAGTTCCAAATGCCTCAAAATATAACTATAAAGGAAAAATGAAAAGAACAATTGAAGCAAAACTTACCTTAGATACATGCTCCAATGTGACAGCCTCAGGTATAATCCCTGTTCTGAGCCTAATCTCAACAAACCCACTACTTCCTTGCAAGGAAAAACATTGGCCAGGCTCCCCATAACTTGGCTCCAACATTTTGTGAGCACTAGGGTGAACTCCATTTCCAATTATAAAAGGATGAAGCCAACTGTTCACTTCCTAAAAACCATGAGGCTCTGAATGACTGACCACCCTGGCCCCACTAGAAGCTAAAGCATAATCAACCCTTCCAAGTCAATCGGCTGCATGCCTTTCAATCTCTTTCTTAACAAGATCCCTAGCAAAAGACATAATTTGGTCCAAATGAACATCACTATCACTACCATCTAGTTTTCTAGCAAGCTCATCCCGAAATATTTCAAATTCTTCCTTTGAAAGCAGACCCATGTCCTTGAATTCAGTCAGAGACTTGTCTAAACCATCAGTCTTAACTTCCAACTTCTTCAACTCCTTTTCCAACATTGCTACTTTCTCTTCAATTTGCTTTCTAAGTTCCCTTGCTTGGGATCCATCAGTCTTAACTTTCAACTTTTTCAACTCCTTCTCCAACATTGCTACTTTCTCTTCAATTTGCTTTCTAAGTTCCCTTGATTGGGATCTATCAGTCTTAACTTCTTCAACTCCTTCTCCAACATTGCTACTTTCTCTTCAATTTGGTTTCTAAATTCCCTTGCTTGGGATCCATCGGTCTTAACTTCCAACATCTTCAACTTCTTCTTTAACATTGCTACTTTCTCTTCAATTTGCTTTCTAAGTTCCCTTGCCATGATCCCAAGCTCATTTCCAACTTTCGATCTACGGCTTCTGAACTTGCAACATGTTAGCTATTTTCTTTAAAGATGCCTTAATTTCAAATATCTGACCCTCATAATCCAAAGCAAGAAATGATGAGTTAGTATTGTCTCCAATCCTACTAGCCAATCTCCAAACTGTCTGCCTCAGCCATAAAAGAGCTACTAGAAGTAGACAAATTTTGGTTAGAATGCTAAGAACAGTTTGCCACTTTGCTTCTCGCCGCTTCAGAATAGCTCTTTTATGCCGTGGTGAAATGATGGAGGATACTTTCTTCAGCTATGACAAGTCTTTAGATCTCTCAACAACAGATTCTTTCCTATTTGTATGGCTTAGATCCTTCCCATTAACAATCATGTTATCCTCATTAACTCCTCCTTCAGTAAGCACATAAAGCCTTGATTTCTTCTCTTCAACTGCCACTGTTCTTCTCCTAGCATTTGGCTTTGAGTTTGAATCCAAGGTCAAAGATGCATTATTATTGGCAGCAAGATTTGCTTCCATTACAGCAATGATGGAAGCAGACATAAGAAGTAATCTAAGAAAGATGAAAATAATAAATAAAGATTTTAATAAAGATTTTGAGAAAAAAAAAGACTGAATATCTCTCATAGCTAAAGCTAAAGAAGCAATGAATTAAATTAAAGGAAAAAAAGAAATAACTAATAACAAATTCAACCATCCGTAAAACTAAAATATATACATTTCCTAAGAAAAAAAAATTTTGCAACAAAAACTCCTTTAGAAAAATTTCAATCAACCAACAAACAAAATGTTAAGCTATAAAATCTGCAAATAAAACCAGAAAACTAAAAAAATGGCTCATAATTTTTTTCTTAAATCTAGGAGCTTGTCCTCTCAATAAATATTTCTTTAAATTTGTTTACGATGTGGATCAAACTTTCTATCGTTAAAAAAATGCATTAATGTCAAAAGAATTGAAGGAATCCAATGATGGCCACCAAAACTATGCATCTTTTCCTAGTTTTTTATTTTTTTTCAACCATTATTAAAGTGCATCTCCCAGAGGTACATTATTGCTATACATACATAATAAACGTATCACATAGTTAACTAATAAATTAAAGAAACTTGATATAATAAACTAAAATCTGATCATTTATCCGTGTCTCTCCTTTTTCTAGCTTTTATTCTCTCTCTCATATATTATAACTTCTGTCAGTCATAAGCGTCGTATTCATGGCGTGTGAGTGAGAGGTACCAAAGAGCTCACGGGGAGTTGGATGGAAGCCACCAGACCGAGACGCCCAAATGGTAGCGTCGTTTTCTTTGTTCGTGGGGCCACCTGGAGATCCGAATTTTATTCTATCCATATAGGAAATAAACGTGAGAAAGGTTTAAAAAATCCTATCTTTAATTTATTAGTTAATCCGTGTCTCTTTTGCACCTGAGTCTAAAATCTGAACACAATCAAACAAATAGAAATAACTCTTTCATCTGGGATATGATCTTTCATATACTGAGCATGCTAAAAATGCCCCAAAGCAAAGAACGACTTCCCCGTGAAATAAAGACATCAAAATACAACAGCCCATTGTAAATTACATCAACGTAGTCGTTCACTAGTAACAAACACGTGGGTGAGCAATTGCTAAGAATTATAATTAAATTCTAGGTGCTACAAATCATACATTGGCATCCAATGAAAGCACAGTCCCCACAGACTCAGGCAGACCAATATAAGAGAATTGATCAACAAACAGATAGAGAGAAAAAAATCTCATCCGATCCTTAACATCGCTGCAAATGACTATATTAAAAGCACTGATAACAAAAATTTTTTCAAGATTTTAAAAGAAAACTCCTTAAAAAAAACACTAATAATAAATTTTTTTCTCAAGATTCTAAAACAATCCTTCTTAAAAAAACACTGATAACAACAGGATTGATTATAAAAAAAATTGTAGAAAAAAGCCAAGCAGAGAAATACCGTAGAACCGATCGACTGCACACTCCGCTTGATCTCGGCGTACGGGTGTGAAGACCGCAGGCTCGGCGAGAGCGATTTGGACTTCTGGATTTGTTTTGCGAGTTCTAAAGTGATTGTGTTTTCCTTTTTTTAGAGGAGAATCGTTTCCGAGTTCTAAAGGGATTGCGTTTTCAATTTTTTAAGGAGAAACGTTTCCGAGTTCTAAAGGGATTGTGTTTTCCTTGTTTTATAGGAGAATCGTTTCCGAGTTCTAAAGGGATTGCATTTTCTTTTTTATAGGAGAATAGTTTCCGAGTTCTAAAGGGATTGCATTTTCCTTTTTTATAGGAGGGATGCCCACGCGTGTGGCCTGAGTCCCGCAAGCTCAATCGCTCTCGTGTTGGTTGTCCGAGCGTTGTTACATTGACGCGTATATTCTTTTATTATATTTATCCCTACGCCAATGAGGGACAACAGTCTCTCCATCTCCGGTTTGGATTAGGATTACTGCATTAATTTATGGTATATAATTAATATATATTTATATATAATAATATATAAATGTTGCCGCCGGGATCCATCCTCCAACTCGGGAGCAGTCGATCTCCTAGGGCAGACCTGCACAGAAGTCCTCACGAGAGGCGTTGGGGGTGGCCCTCCGCGAAGACCCTCCGATGCTCAAGTCAGTGGGGGAATCGGCGATCAACAAAAAACGGGGAGGTGGATCTCTCCGGAGTCTCTCCAGGAGCGGCCAATCGGGAGCTCTAGAGGGAGGAGCACCGACGAGCAGCTGGGGAGAGTGGGAGAGTGAGAGTGAGCGCATACCTGAGGGAATCTGGGAGTGTCATATTTATAGGTTGTCACCTGGATCTTGAGCGCCTTCTGGAAGGTTCGAAGGTTGTTAGGATACAGAGATGGATCAAATCAGGCCGTTGTGATCGTATCTTATTTGTTAGGGGATCGACGGCTAGGAGAGCTCCTTGATGGCTTGGGATCTGGTAGGTGCATAGGTCCCAGGTAGCCGTATTAGGTTCTAGACCACTCTTCAACATAATGCTTTGCCTGAGATGCTGTTACGATAGGTCTAGGCTCTCCTGCGCCAGGTTCCATGGGGGTGAGTATCGGATCATGGATCGCTCGGGAAAGACGAGCTACGGAAGCTCGAAGAAAGCCGAGCTATGGAGAAAGCCGAGCTGCGGAAGCTCGGGGAGAGCCGAGCTATAAGAGCTCGGGGAGGGCCGAGCTATGGAAGCCCGGAGAAAGCCGAGCTATGGGAGCTCGGGAGGACGAGCTGCGGAAGCTCGGGAAGCCGAGCTATGGAAGCCCGGAGAAAGCCGAGCTATGGGAGCTCGGGAGGACGAGCTGCGGAAGCTCGGGGAAGCCGAGCTATGGAAGCCGGAGAAAGCCAAGCTATGGGAGCTCGGGAGGACGAGCTATGGAAGCTCGGGAAGCCGAGCTATGGAAGCCCAGAGAAAGCGAGCTATGGGAGCTCGGGAGGATGAGCTGCGGAAGCTCGGGGAAGCCGAGCTATGGAAGCCCGGAGAAGATGAGCTATGGGAGCTCGGGGAAGCTGAGCTATGGAAGCCCGGGGAGACGAGCTACGGGAAGCTCGGGGACATCATGGCGGGTGGAGGGACGGGGTTGGTCTTAGCCTCCTCGCATGAATATTGATGCAATGATAATTTTACCCCCCAACACATGCCCTCCACTCCCTAGTTCGAAGCGTAGGTTCGGGCGTAGGGAGTATAGGCCTAGGTGGCATGACCTGCATTTGGGTGCGCGTATCTGATTGCCTACGCAATGATGCCTTAATTAATGCAGCGAGGTCATCATGCCTTCGTGTGTAAGGCTCCTCCAGGGGCGACGGTTGGGGAAATGCCATGTAGCAAATCCCGATTAACGCGGTGTTTGTCGAGGCGGTTTTAGATGCCTCGGGAAGCACCTCATCTTCTCAAGATGGCTTCCTTAGGGGGGAAGCAAAGCAATAGCAGCACTATATATGTTTGCAATATCCTCTCATTCTGTTTCTTGAAGAGTCCCATCCTCTGCAACATTTGCCGTTTCGCCTGGTGCTTTTTTTCGGCTAGGATGATGATGAGCCCCGACGACGTAGCTTCGGAGATCATTGCTGAGGATGTGGAAAGATTCGCCAAAGGTATGGTATACCCCCAGATGTTGTCCTGCAATTGCCGGGACCTGAGCACACGTTCTCGCGAGATCTGGAGCATGGGGTCTTCATCTACGAAGACAGTTTGAAGGCAGGCCTCCAGTTTCCTCTTCATCCCTTGGTGAAGAAAATCATGATACATTACAACATCTGTCCGGCGATGGTGGCCCCAAATAGCTGGCGGAGTATTATCGGATTTATCTCAATGTGCCATCAGATTCAGATTATCGCCACTCTCCCCCTTTTCGCGCCTGCTATCATCTAATACCCAAGGAAATGGAGTGGCTTTACATCAGACCTTGGAGGTCCTTCAACACGATTGTGGATAAGCCATCCTCCATAAAGGGATGGAAGAGTCGATTCGTCATCGCCGAGGGGAACATTGGTTCCGACTTCTCTCAGAAATGGGAAAATTTCGTTCGGGATGCGGAAACGCATCCAGTTTTGTTCGAGCGGGAGGAGAAAGATTTGGATATCCTCGCAACATCCAGGTATTCTTGGCCAACGATTTGCTATCGAAGGGTACTCTTTTCGCGGCCGGGCTTAGTCCTCTAGACCGCAAGGTGAGTCCTCCCTTTTGTCTTCTCCGCTGTTTGCTATCCAGGCGAACGTTTTTGGATTTAATTGCATACTTTCCACTCTTGCAGCCAAGAGGTCTGCGTTGTCAAGCCTTGTCAAGAGGAAGAGAGGCAAGCGCTCAGGGGAGAGTAGCGGCGGAGGGAAGTAGGCCCGAGAAGAGGGCTCATACTTCCGCAAGATGCTCGCCGGATGCTGAGTGACCACGACGGGAGCGTTGGCAGCGAGGGAGAATTTGAGGAGGATGGCTGTGATCCCTTGTCCCCCTGTGGTGGAACTATCGGACAGCTCGATGAAATTCCATTGGCTCCTCCGGTCGCATCCCCTTTGAAAGATGAGCCGATGACGGATTCGGTGGAAGTTGTCATTTCTGGGGGGCCTTCCCCAACCGCGGGTTTACTCCCGACCTCAGCAGGAGAGCAAGAAGGAGCAGCCGCAGTTGGTGAGGTTCAGGCGAGCTCCCTCTTGGGCCCTTAGCGGGAGAGTCCGGGGGTAGTGACGTTGGGTCGCCCGCAGCGGTTCGAGAAGCAAGCCGGATAGAGGTTTGGCAGAGCCTGCAGAGGAGATGCAGGTGACTGTGACCGAAGGAGATGGGTTGGGAGAGGAAGCGCAGCGAGATGAGAGTCCCGCAATGGAGGCTCCTTCAAAAAGGGTTTTGGGGAGGCTGGCACTTGGGTTGGCCGAATTGTCTGAAGAAGCCCAAGCCAAATTCTGATTGAAGAGGCTGGGAAGTTGAAGGCTTCTCAGTCGGAGGTGCCCGGGTTGGCTCCTCGGGTGGAGATGGCCAGCCCAGTAGCTCGAACATGGGTGTTGAGGAGGCGTTCTCCGCTTTAATGAGGTCGGCCTTGTACCCGGGTGCGGACCCCTCGGCGGACAAGTTTACGGACTTGAAGTTGGTTGATGCCGCGTTCAGGCAGCAGGGCATGGCCGAAAGTGTCCATCTTCTTCCCGATATCGACAATCCGACCCTTATGAAGATGACGCGGGCCTATGCCTCTTGGGTGAGTCATCATTCTTGGGTGGTGGATACTTTACGGTTGACTCGATTGCATATTCTTACTCATTTTTTATCCTGCAGAGTGTTTTGCTTTCTCGGGCGATGTGCTGGCATTTGAGTTTGGCAACGGGGGCCAGCGTTCAAGCCAGGAGAGCCAGCGCCGACCTCCGATCGCGAGTAGAGGCATCCGAGAAGTTCGAGGAACTCCTGGCCACCAGCAACAAAAGCTTGGCTAGGATGAAGGCATTGTATTAGGCCGCTCTAGCTGAAGCGTCTAAGCAAAAACGTAAAGTGGAGGAGTTGCAGGGACTCCTGGCGAAGAACGACGACGCATGCTTGGAGTTGGCTCAAGTTAAGTCAAATCATTCTGAGGAAGTGGCGGCGATAGAGAACATAATGAGAGTCTGGGCCGGCTGGGGAAGGAGGCCGCCGACGAGAGAAAAAGCCTGGCCAGAATGCTTGGTGAGGTAGAGGAGAAGCTGCAGCGGCGCGATTGCGAAGTCGCTGACCTGAGAGTCAGCGCTAAATGGCATGAAGGGATGATAGCCCGGCTGAGTGACGAGCTATCCCAAGCCCGGGGAGAGGTCGAAGATAAGCAGTTGAAAATTAACGCTCTCCAAGAAAGGGTCGAGTTGGTTAGGGCCGATAAAGCGAGGGCCAGGGGTGAGGCCGAGGAGCTGACCAAAAGCTTGGCCCAACAAAAGGAGGAGGTACGATTCTATTTCCCTTTTTTAGTTTCCTTTGTCGGTTCCTCATGGTGCCGACTGATCCTGGCTTTGCAGATGGCAAAATTAGGGCTGGACAATCGGCCTTGCAAGGTGAACTTGCATCTAGCCGAGGTAGGAGTTCGGAACTCGAGGTGTGGGCCGGCGAGTTCGAGGAGCAAACTATTTTTCTGGGGCTTAGGTCGCGGAAGCTGAGAGGCAAGTTGGCCTATTACGGAGCCAAACGACGAGGCTGAGATGCAACTCGCCATGCTCAAGGGTGAACAGGACGTAATTGGTGCTGACGCCTTCCAACTCGGAGTGGAAGAATGTAGAGACAAGATATCCAGCGAGCATCCAGAATGGGATCTCTCTTTCCTGGATGCAGAAGCTCTTGACGCCGATGACTTGGGGGTGAAGAGGAGGATGAATACATCAACGCTTCGGATACCGATCTTGGTGCATCCCAGGTCCCAGCGAGGTCGCAGCTTCTGGAGCACAATCGCAGACTGTCGCCGAGGAGGCGAAGATATTCGAGAAGGGAGAATCAAGTCATGCCTCTGCAGACGTAATGGGGGGTTCTCCTGGAGCTGACGCGGTTCCGGCCTTTAAAAGTCACTTCTAAGTTTTGCTTCCTCTAGTTGTAACTCTGCCTGGCGTTCTTTAATGAATAAACCTTCCGCTTCCATTTGAGTGCTTTTTCTTGAGCGGTCCTTCGCTCCAAATTTCGCCCCGACCGCAAGCGACTTATGGCTTGTTGGCGCTGTTTGGTCGTTTTATCTCAGGATCGAGGGAATGCATTGGTTGGGTCCAAGGCGGGGCGATAGCCTTGACTGGTGAACCGAAAGACGATCCGGTTCGGTTCATGTTTGAGCGATGCAATGGATTAATTAAAACTAGAGGAATGAAGCAGGTCGGTCAAGGCCGATGGATAGCTAGGGTAGGTCGGCTAGGGCCACAGACGAAATAGGTCGGCTAGGGCCGACGGCAAAGTAGGTCGGCTAGGGTTGACAGCAAAGTAGGTCGGCTAGGGCCGACAAGCAAAGTAGGTCGGCTAGGGCCGACGGCAAAGTGGGTCGGCTAGGGCCGACGTATGAAGTAGGTGGCTTGGGCCGACGCATGAGAGTGGTTACCGTAGCGGCGACATGTGNCGCAGATTGCCGAAAGTCTCCCCGAGATCGGTCACATGGTCTTCTGCGCTGGTGCTTTTAGTCAGCATGTCGTCCACATAGACCTCCATATTGCGCCCCAGCTGATTCTCGAAAACCTTGTTCATCAACCTTTGATAAGTGGCCCCGGCGTTTTTCAGCCCGAAAGGCATCACTCTGTAACAGTAGATCCCCTTCTCCGTGACAAAGGAGGTTGCCTCCTCGTCTACTGAGCTCATCTTGATTTGATTGTACCCCGAGAACGCATCCATGAAACTGAGCGTCCCGTGCCCGGAGGTGGCGTCCACCAGCTGGTCGATTCGGGGAGCGGAAAGCTGTCCTTGGGGCACGCCTTGTTGAGGTCGGTGAAGTCCACACACATCCTCCAGCTCCCACTGGCCTTCCGAACCATCACGACATTCGCCAACCAGTCGGGGTAGCGCACCTCACGAATGTGGCCAGCCGCCAACAGCTTCCGCACCTCCTCGTCGACAGCCTTCTGCCGGTCCGGAGCAAAACTCCTTTTCTTCTGCCTGATGGGCCGGCACTCTGGTCGGATGTTGAGCTGGTGTGTAATCACCTCCTCCGGGATCCCGGGCATGTCAGATGCTGACCACGCGAAGACGTCGGCGTTGGCCCGCAGAAAGGTTAGGAGCTGGTCACGGGCTTCGTCAGGAAGCGAGGCTCCGACTCGAACCGTCTGCGCGGGGTCCTCCCCGAGGGGGAAGGTAAGCAGCCGCTCGGCCGGTTCCCCCCTCCTCTCCAAGTCCCGTGGGTCAAGAGTTTCCGATGTCGACGGTGGTGCAAGCACTGCCCCCTGGGGACTGGGGGCCAAGTGATAGCATAGCGCCGGCAGGTCCTGCTCTCCTCGCATCTCGCCGATCCCGCTGGTGGT
This sequence comes from Calamus simplicifolius, assembly GCA_900491605.1. Lineage (NCBI taxonomy): Eukaryota > Viridiplantae > Streptophyta > Magnoliopsida > Arecales > Arecaceae > Calamus > Calamus simplicifolius. Next base: position 138,842 of record UESW01002962.1, on the reverse strand, counting down.
TGGGAACCTCACTAGGAGTCGCTTGGTGGAAATGACGGCATCCAAGAGGTTGAGCCCGGGCCTCCCAAGAATCGCATTGTACGCCAGGGGCACACGGACCACCAAAACTTTATAAGGACAGTGCTCTGGCACGGAGCCATTCCGGCTGTCACAGGAAGAGTAATCTCCCCCTCGACCCTCACAGAATCCCCCGTGAATCCCATCAAAGGCGTGACGACAGGTTGAAGTAAATCATGCGACAGGTTCATGCGAACAAAGGCGTCGTAGTTTAAAACATCTACTGAACTTCCACTGTCGACCAGGATTCGTTTTACAGGGTGCTTAGCGATCGTCATGGATACGACGACGCTATCATCATCTTTGTTTACAACCCCCTCTAGGTCCTCTTCGAAAAAAGGAATTACAGCCTCCGCTCCTCCCTCCCCCCTCGGTCTCTTCGGCGGGCCCCCTGCCCCCCAGGAGATCATCGCTACCGTCTTCTCCGTCGGGGCGTTATCAATCATCGGCGGTGCAGGCGCTGATGGGCCGGGAGCTCCTGGGTTGTTCCTTTGGACGAACTTCCTCAGGTGGCCCTGTTGAATGAGGTCTTCAATGGCTTTCTTCAGCTGCCGGCAGTCGTCGGTGTTGTGGCCATGGTCCCGGTGGTAGCGGCAGTAGAGGTTCTTGTTCCGGGGGATCTTCGGGTTGATGGGAGGAGGACGTTGCAGGTAAGGCTCCCCTTCGATCTCGAGCAGGATCTGGGATATGGGAGCAAGCAACGGAGTGTACGGCCCGTCTCTTGGTGCAGGAGGTCGAGGGCGGTTGTCTGGTCGGCGAGGAGGCTCGGGCCTCCTGGGGCGGGCTTCCGCAGGTTCTGGCTGGGCTGGCTTCCGGGGTATACTCCCGCCGGCCTCACGCCGAGAAAAGTCAGCTTCATCTGCCCGGATGTACTTCTGGGCGCGGATCAGGAGTTCGGAGTAGGAACCCGGCGGCTTCTTGTCAAGAGAATACGCGAAACGGGAAGGGCGGAGCCCTCGCTTCAGAGCCAAGGTAGCCACTGAGTCCTCCAAGTTATATACCTCCAGGGCGGCCTCCTTAAACCGGGCGACGTAGTCTCGCAGGGACTCGCCATTCTTCTGCTGGACAGCAAATAGACTGTCCGCCACCCTCGGGATCTTCCGGCAGGCGTCAAAGTGGGCCAGGAAAGCCCTCTCCAACTGGCGAAAGGAGTCGATGCTCCGTGGCGGCAGGCGAGAGTACCAGGCCCGGGCAGCTTTTTTCAGAGTAGCAGGGAAGGCCACACACATAAGGGAGTCTGTGGCCCCCTGAACCTGCATGAGCACCTTGTAACTTTCCAAATGGTCCAGGGGGTCCGTAGTCCCGTCATAAGGGTCCAGCTGGGAAGGCGGAACCGGGTAGAGATTGGCTCCTCCATGATGCGGCGGGACAGGGGAGGCCGACTGTCGTAATCAGTCTCCGGCAGGTGGGTGATTCGACGGCTAAGTTCTTCCAACTTCTGATTACACTCCTCGAGTCGCCGCTCAGCTCGGCGAGGCATCCGGCCATCAACGGAGCCCTCCCCTGAAGACTCAGAAGAAGAGCGGAGGCGACGATGTCGGCGCGCGCGCTCCGCCTCCTTTCCGTGCCGTCGCTTAGGAGAGATGCTGGCGTGGCGAGAAGGAGACCGGGGCCTTTTGGACGCCTCGCGGCGATGCGGCTTGGCTGGAGATCGGCGGTGATGATCTGCAGGAACGGGCGACCTCCGGCGGGAGGAGTGCTGACTGGGCTGCACCGCCCCTGGGACAGATGGGCTCGGCTCCGGCTGTCGCAAGGCTACTTGTTGCTGCTGCTGCATGCTTTTGACCGCCGCTGCCAGCGACTGGACCTGGGTGGCCAGGGCAGCGAATCGATCTTCTTGAAGTGGCTGTGGAGCAGATGCAGGGGCGCCATTCTGCGGAGCAGAAGGCCCTGCCTCCTGGAGGTTCGGAGGCTCTGGGAAACAAGATACGAGAGCTGGGGGGGCCTCCGCGGGTGGACCAGCCCCGCAGCGCTGCCTCCCAGCGCGACCGGCTGAAGCTCCCTTCATTCGAGTTGTCACCATGGCTTTAAGGTCTCGAAGAAAGAAAGCCGCTGGTTCGAAGTCTCTCTTACACTCCCCCCTTCCTGGCGCGCCAATCTGATGACGCCAAGTCACCGCCTTCGAACGTCGGGGAAGACGGATGTCTCGCTCCGGGAAATCCTGCAAGAAAAGTCCCCGGGGACCGGTAGCACCGGTGGGGACCCTCCGACGATCAAGTTAGTGGCTTGGGTTCAGACAAGGAACCACCCCCGCGAAGAGAAGCTGGGGCAGTTAGGGTTTTTGCTGGAGGAAGAAAGCTCAGAGCCAGAGTTCGGATCCCCTTACAGCCTGAATATGTCTCTTTTATACCTGTCTGAATACCGTGACGTGCAGCTTCGGAAGACCTTTCTTGTACTGTCACCGATGGATGTGACTGGGCTCCTATTGCTAGAGGCGGCGAGTCGTACATCCTAGTAAGGCATGGTGGCGCACAGAGGCGTGCAACGCGCCAAACATCGTTATGAGGCATGACCCTCCGTACCGGGGCACACTTTACAGGAGTACTAAATGGTACTACGGCAAGGCACAGCCATGTGCCGAAGATCATGCGTGAGCACCGTGCATGCTGATAGTTGCTGTTTTCTTCGGCGGTTGAATAGCGTGTCGACCATGCACCCTGAGGCCAGTAGGGGCCCGGGGTTAAGAAATGATGACCCCACCCCGACCCCGAGGGGGTGCCGGAGGTGGGGAAATGACCGTTCACCCCGAGGCCGGTAGGGGCCCCGGGGTTAAGAAATGATGACCCCACCCCGACCCCGAGGGGGTGAGGTGGGGAAATGACCGTTCACCCCGAGGCCGGTAGGGGCCCCGGGGTTAAGAAATGATGACCCCACCCCGACCCCGAGGGGGTGCCGGAGGTGGGGAAATGACCGTTCACCCCGAGGCCGGTAGGGGCCCCGGGGTTAAGAAATGATGACCCCACCCCGACCCCGAGGGGGTGCCGGAGGTGGGGAAATGACCGTTCACCCCGAGGCCGGTAGGGGCCCCGGGGTTAAGAAATGATGACCCCACCCCGACCCCGAGGGGGTGCCGGAGGTGGGGAAATGACCGTTCACCCCGAGGCCGGTAGGGGCCCCGGGGTTAAGAAATGATGACCCCACCCCGACCCCGAGGGGGTGCCGGAGGTGGGGAAATGACCGTTCACCCCGAGGCCGGTAGGGGCCCCGGGGTTAAGAAATGATGACCCCACCCCGACCCCGAGGGGGTGCCGGAGGTGGGGAAATGACGTTCACCCCGAGGCCGGTAGGGGCCCCGGGGTTAAGAAATGATGACCCCACCCCGACCCCGAGGGGGTGCCGGAGGTGGGGAAATGACTGACTGCCGTTACCCTGCCTGATGACGTTGGGATCAGTCATATCAGAATGCATCATTATAAGTTTGACAATCTTTTCCGACTTAAACCATTAATTTGTTTCCACGGCTAACATTTTTGGACCGTTGCCAGGAGCTGGAGTCGTTCGTTGCTTGAAGGTCTAAGCTTCGTGCCAGGATTTGCATTTGAGAACGATGTCACCTACATCGGTTTCCTTAACAGAGTACGTGCATGGTGGAGAGCTGAAGCTTCGGTCACAGGGTCTCTAGAATGTCCCCCATCCATGGCTCAACATCCTGGTGCCCAGGTCTAGGATCATCGATTTTGATCAAGGAGTCTTCAAGTTCATTCTTAGGCATCACAATTCGATGGGTCCAATCCTAATTTACCCCATGAACAGAAACAATCCTAATTCAGGGCAGAGAGCCTACAGTGGTGCTCAACAGGGGAAAAAAAATAAAGAAAGGGCATGAGAATATAACATTTGTTTAGAAGGAATTATCATATAACTTTTTTTATTATTTTTTAAGGATCATGATAAATCAAACATATGTTGATAGCTTAAACAAATAAATATTATTGTATCAACCATCACTTGAACTGGGGGGTAAAAATGATTACAGTAGGTATGAATCAACTGATTTAATTTTAGATATATTCTTCATTCATGTGCTGGCTGAGCGTAGATGGCACCATTCAATACCTTACCTTTCACGCTAGCAAGAAAAGAAAAAAGATAGGAGAGCCCAACAAAAATAATTGAAAGTATCTACAGTCCCCCCCATTGACGAATTAAGTAGCAGCAGGAAGGAGACTACTTGTGCAAAAAATGCAACTAGGAATTGAGGATGCATGGGTGGTTCAGTGCACAACGAGCACTGCAACTCCCTATAAAGCCATTAGATTAGAAGATATAGCTGCCAGGGAGCTTGGCTCATAGCCGTGCACCCTAAAGCGATAGATGCACGTATGACCTGAACTCCCATGGTTGGAGGTGAAGTCTAGTCGCACCTTGTTGACCACCACACCCAACTCATGAGCTGTCTCAATATTGAAGGTCTGCACATTGCTCTTCTCCATGTCATAAGAGAACTCACTCAAGCGGTACACCTTGGCTTGGCTGGATGGGTCATCATCATCATCTGATTCAAACCAAGCAGAGACCCGACAATTCTTGGGGGCACTGCTCCTGTCATAAGCCACGCTCTGCGCACATACCACATAAAAAGAGGCATCAGCGATAATTAGGCATTATATGAATTAATAGGAAAGAAAAAGTTAAATGAAACAAGCGCTAAGTTCCAAATGCCTCAAAATATAGCTATAAAGGAAAAATGAAAAGAAAAATTGAAGCAAAAACTTACCTTAGATACATGCTCCAATGTGACAGCCTCAGGTATAATCCCTGTTCTGAGCCTAATCTCAACAAACCCACTACTTTCTTGCAAGGGAAAACATTGGCCAGGCTCCCCATAACTTGGCTCCAGCATTTTGTGAGCACTAGGTGAACTCCATTTCCAATTATAAAAGGACGAAGCGAACTGTTCACTTCCTGAAAACAATGAGGCTCTGAATGACTGACCACCCTAGCCCCACCTGAAGCTAAAGCATAATCAACCCTTCCAAGTCCATTGGCTGCATGCCTTTCAATCTCTTTTTTGACAAGATCCCTAGCAAAAGACATAATTTGGTCCAAATGAACATCACTATCACTACCATCTAGTTTTCTAGCAAGCTCATCCTGAAATATTTCAAATTCTTTCTTTGAAAGCAGACCCATGTCCTTGAATTCATTCAAAGACTTGTCTAAACCACCAGTCTTAACTTCCAACTTCTTCAACTCCTTCTCCAACATTGCTACTTTCTCTTCAATTTGCTTTCTAAGTTCCCTTGCTTAGGATCCATCAGTCTTAACTTTCAACTTTTTCAACTCCTTCTCCAACATTGCTACTTTTTCTTCAATTTGCTTTCTAAGTTCCCTTGCTTGGGATCCATCAGTCTTAACTTCCAACTTCTTCAACTCCTTCTCCAACATTGCTACTTTCTCTTCAATTTGCTTTCTAAATTCCCTTGCTTGGGATCCATCAGTCTTAACTTCTAACTTCTTCAACTCCTTCTCCAACATTGCTACTTTCTCTTCAATTTGCTTTCTAAGTTCCCTTGCCATGATCCCAAGCTCATTTCCAACTTTTCGATCTACGACTTCTATCTGAACTTGCAACATGTTAGCTATTTTCTTTAAAGATGCCTCAATTTCAGAAATCTGACCCTCATAATCCAAAGCAAGAAATGGTGAGTTAGTATTGTCTCCAATCCTACCAGCCAATCTCCAAACTGTCTGCCTTAGCCATAAAAGAGCTATTAGAAGCAGACAAATTTTGGTTAGAATGCTAAGAACAGTTTGCCACTTTGCTTTTCGCCGCTTCGGAATAGCTCTTTTATGCCGTGGTGAAATGGTGGAGGATACTTTCTTCAGCCGTGACAAGTGTTTAGATCTCTCAACAACATATTCTTCCCTATTTGTATGGCTTAGATCCTTCCCATTAACGATCATGCTATCCTCATTAACTCCTCCTTCAGTAAGCACATAAAGCCTTGATTTCTTCTCTTCAACTGCCACTGTTCTTCTCCTAGCATTTGGCTTTGAGTTTGAATCCAAGGTCAAAGATGTATTATTATTGGCAGCAGGATTTGCTTCCATTGCAGCAATGATGAAAGCAAACATAAGAAGTAATCTAAGAAAGATGAAAATAATAAATAAAGATTTTAATAAATATTTTGAGGAAAAAAAATACTATCTCTCATAGCTAAAGCTAAAGAAGCAATGAATTAAATTAAAGGAAAAAAGAAATAACTAATAAAAAATTCAACCGTCCGTAAAACTAAAATATATACATTTCCTAAGAAAAAAAATGCAACAAAAAATCCTTGAGAAAAAGTTCAATCAACCAACAAACAAAATGTTAAGCTATAAAATATGCAAATAAAACCTGAAAACTAAAAAAATGGCTCATAATTTTTTTCTTAAATCTAGGAGCTTGTCCTCTCAATAAATATTTCTTTAAATTTGTTTACAATATGGATCAAACTTTCTATCATTAAAAAACACATTAATGTCAAAAGAATTGAAGGAATCCGATGGTGGCCACCAAAACTCACCGATGCATCTTTTCCTAGTTTTTTATTTTTTTTCAACCATTATTAAAGTGCATCTCCCATAGGTACATTATTGCTATACATACATAATAAACGTATCACATAGTTAACTAATAAATTAAAGAAACTTGATATAATAAACTAAAATCTGATAGTTTATCTGTGTCTCTCCTTTTTCTAGCTTTGAGGTACCAAAGAGCTCACGGGGAGTTGGATGGAAGCCACCAGACCGAGACGCCCAAATGGTAGCGTCGTTTTCTTTGTTCGTGGGGCCACCTGGAGATCCGAATTTTATTCTATCCATATAGGAAATAAACGTGAGAAAGGTTTAAAAAATCCTATCTTTAATTTATTAGTTAATCCGTGTCTCTTTTGCGCCTGAGTCTAAAATCTAAACACAATCAAACAAATAGAAATAACTCTTTCATCTGGGGGATATGATCTTTCATATACTGAGCGTGCTAAAAATGGCCCAGAGCAAAGAACGACTTCCCCGTGAAATAAAGACATCAAAATACAACAGCCCATTGTAAATTACGTCAACGTAGTCATTCACTGGTAACAAACACATGGGTGAGCAATTGCTAAGAATTATAATTAAATTCTAGGTGCTACAAATCATACATTGGCATCCGATGAAAGCACAGTCCCCACAGACTCAGGCAGACCAATATAAGAGAATTGATCAACAAACAGATAGATAAAAAAATCTCATCCGATCCTTAACATCGCTGCAAATGACTACATTAAAAGCACCGATAACAAAATTTTTTCAAGATTTTAAAAGAACCCTCCTTTAAAAAAAACACTGATAATAAATTTTTTTCTCAAGATTCTAAAACAATCCTTCTTAAAAAAAGCATTGATAACAACAGAACAGATTGATTTAAAAAAATTGTAGAAAAGAGCTAACCGAAGAAATACCATAGGTGTGAGGACCGATCGACCGCACAGGGGGCTTGGTCGCTGAGGAGATCAAGCGCCAAGGCATACGGTTTGAAGACCAATCGCAAGCTCCACTTGATCTCGGCGTACGGGTGTGAAGACCGCAGGCTCCACGTGGTCGCCGAGGAGATCAAGCGCCAAGGCGAGAGCGGTTTGGACTTCTGGATTTGTTTCGAGGGGAAAGCAACTTATAGGAGGGGGCCACCGATTCCTTCATTTCCGAGTTCTAAAGTGATTGCATTTTCCTTTTTTTTATAGGAGAATCGTTTCCGAGTTCTAAAGGGATTAGTGATTCTTTTTTATAGGAGAATCATTTCGGAGTTCTAAAGGGATTGCATTTTCCTTTTTTATAAGAGAATCGTTTCGAGTTCTAAAGGGATTGCGTTTTCCTTTTTTATAGGAGGGATGCCCATGCGTTTGGCCTGAGTCCCGCGAGCTGAATCTCTCTCGTGCTGGTTGTTCGAGTGTTGTTACATTGACGCATACTTTCTTTTATTATATTTATCCCTACGCATAGCAGTCTCTCCGCCTCGGTTTGGATTAGGATTACTGCATTAATTTATGGTATATAATTAATATATATTTATATATAATAATATATAAATATGAAAAATAATTATATTTTTATATGGATGTTCGCATTCAACATATATAGAAGCTTAGTGACCTTCCTTTTAAAGTTCCTTTCTTTCCTTCTTATTTTATTAAATGCCTCTTAACCTTCATAAATTTTTTCTTTCTTTCTTGTTGCTGCCGAAATATGTCCTTCGACTCGGGCGCGATCGGGCTGCAGCGTGGGCTCTCCGCTTGGGTGGACCTGCAAAATAGTCCTCACGAGAGGCATTGGGGGTGGCCCTCTGCGGAAGACCCTCTGATGCCAAGTCAGTGGAGATCAGCAATCAACAAAAATGGAGAGAAGGCTCTCGCTGAAAAGTCCCTCCATGGCTCTGAGCAGAGCGCTAATGGGGAAGCTAAGGCAGAAGGAGAGAGAGGGTTCTAGTGAGCAAGTGTGCATACATGAGGAGTCAGCAAATGACTCTATTTATAGAAGATCACCTGATTCCCTGGGGGTGTCGTGGGTCCGAAAGTCGTTAGGATCTGAATCCAGTTTGTTATGAGGTCGGTAGGATTCGTATCTTGTTGGTTAGGGGATTGACGGCTAGGAGAGCTTGTTGATGTCTCGAGATTTGGTAAGGACATAGGCTCCAGGGCCCTAGGCCACTCTCGCGGGTCCTAGGTCACTTCTGGATATGATTTCTATTTGGAATCTCATGAATTCGGGTTCTCCCGCGTCGAATTCCACAGAGGCATAGATATCGCTCGGGCTAGGCCGAGTGATGGGAGAGATTGGCTAGAGGGGCCGAGAGATGACATAGCTTGGCTAGAGGGACCGAGAGATGATATAGATCGGCTAGGGCTGAGAGATGATATAACTCGGCTGGGCGAGAGAAGATATAGCTCGGCTGGGACGAGAGATGATATAACTCAGCTGGAACCGAGAGAAGATATAGCTCGGCTGGTGCTGAGAGATGATATAACTCGACTGGAACCGAGAGAATATATAGCTCGGCTGGGGCCGAGAGATGATATAGCTCGGCTGGGGCCGAGAGAAGATATAGCTTGGCTGGGGCTGAGAGATGTGATATAGCTCGGCTGGGGCTGAGAGATGTGATTCACACCTTGGGAGTCCTTGGTTCGTGAGGGGCTAAGGCGCCCCAACTTACTGAGGCGACTTATCTCGGGCAGGTATCGCATAGGTAGGAATCAGGGTTAGCCCTAGCCATGTGCACGATTATTGACACACAACGATTTTACCCTCAACATATGCCCCCACTCCCTAGTTCGAAACGTAAGTTCGGGCGTAGGGAGTATAATTCCAGGTGGCATGACTTGAACGGAGGGATCCGGGTTTGACAACCTGCGCCATGATGCCCTATGTAATGTTGCGTGGCCGCCGTGCCTTTGTAAAATGTGCCTTTACAGGGCACGTCACATAAGGCTCCTTTGAGGCAGTGGTTGGGGAATTTCCACGTAGCAAATCCCAATTTTTATGGCATCCGCAATGGTGGTTCCGGGCATCTCGGTTGGGATGCCCTATCTTTCTCTTAAGGCGGTTTCTTTGAGGGAAAGCAAAGTCGAAACGGCACCGTCCCTGTTCGCAGCGCTCTTTTGTTCCTCTTTGNCTTTACGGGGCGCGTCACATAAGGCTCCTTTGAGGCAGCGGTTGGGGAATTGCCACGTAACAAATCCCGGTTTTTATGGCATCCGCAATGGCGGTTCCGGGCATCTCGGTTGAGACGCCCTATCTTTCTCTTAAGGCAGTTTCTTTGGGGGAAAGCAAAGTCGAAACATCGTCGTTCCTGTTCGCAGCGCTCTTTCATTCCTCTTTGGAGAATCTTGCTCTCTGCTTCCTCTGTAATCTCGCTCGGTGTTTCTCTCGGCCAGCAGGATGATGAGCCCCGACGATATAGTTTCGGAGATTGCCGCCGAGGATTTAGGGAGAATACGCCAAAAGTATGGCATTCCCTTGGATGTCCTTCTGAGATTGCCAAAGCCCGAGCATAGGGTTTCGCAAGATCTGGAGCGCGGGTTCTTTCTTTATGAAGACAGTATGAAGGCGGGCCTTCGATTTCCCCTTCATCCCTTGGTGAAGGAAATCATGAGATTCTACAATATTTCCCGACAATGGTGGCTCCCAACAGTTGGCGTAGCGTCATCGAGTTTATCTCAATGTGTAGCCGGATTCAGGTAATGGCAACTCTTCCTCTCTTTCGCGCCTGTTACTATCTAATGCCTAGGAAAAATCAGAGTGGCCTTACATTGGACCTCGGAGGTCATTTAAGACGATAACAGATAAGCCATCGTCTATCAAGGAGTGGAAGGTCAGGTTTTTATTGTCGAGGGGAACATCGGCTCCGATTTTCCCCGGGGATGGGGAAACTTTGTTCGAGACATGGAAGCACATCCGATTCTATCTGAGCAGGAGAAGGAGGACTTGGAGGTCCTTCGTGACGGTAGGATGTTTTCGGCTAACGATTTACTATCGGAGGAGGCTTTTTTCCCACCGGGCTTAGCCCCCTTGACCCGCATAGTAAGTCCTTTTCTTTTTTCATTGATTTCGCTCGAGCAAATATGCCTTGGTCTGACCGCTTGCTCTCTGTTCCCGCAGCCAAAAAGTTTGAACTATCGGGCCACATAAAGAAAGGGTTGAGCAAGCGCCCGAGGGAGAGCAGCGGAGAGGAGAAACGCAAGTCCAAGAAGGCTCGTTTTTCCGAAGAGCGCTTGCCAGAGGTTGGAGCAGTCATGGCGGAGGCGCTGAAAGCAGAGGAGGATACAGAGAGGATTGCTGAGGTCCCTTGTCCTCTAGTGGTGGAAATAGTAGACAGCCCGGATGAAACTCCGTTGGCTTGTCTGGGAGCCCCTTCTTTTGAAGGTGAGCCAATGGCTAGCACGGCGGAGGTTGGTGCCTCTGAGGGCCCTCCTCCGAGCGAGGAAACACCTCTGGCCTTGGTGGGAGGACAGGAGGGAGCAATCATAATCATCGAGGCTCAAGATAAACCTTCCATTGGAGGGCTCCCTCGGAGGGATTTAGGGGCGCGACGTTGGGCCGACTATAGTGGAGGCTCAAAAGGAGCCTACGGCTGGAGTACTTCTTCCTGGAGTGGTTGGGGAAATTGATGAACAGACTGAGGCATTGGTGAGCCCGCGGGGGAGGAGCAGGTGCTGTGATCGAGGGAAGGAGCTCGGACAAGGGAAGAGAGCAAGGTAAAGGTCTTGCAGCCGAAGCTTCTTCCACCAAAGTTTCGGGAAAACTGGCGCCTGGGCTGACCGAGTTATCCGAGGAATCCCAGGCTAGAATTCTGCTAAGGAAGGCTAGGAGGTCAAAGGCTTCTCAGTCGGAGTCACCTGGACCGATCCTTCGGATGGGGACGGTCAGCCCGATAGCTCGGAATCGGCCGTCAAGGCGGCGTTTGCTGCCCTAATGAGGTTAGCACAGTACCCGCGCGGGTCCCTCGGTGGATGAGTTCGCGGACCTAGATATGGTTGACGCCGCGTTTGGCCAGCAGAATGTGGTGACGAAAGCCCATCTTCTTCCCGAGATCAATAATTCCACCATCATGGGGCTAGCTAGGTCCTACATCTCCTGGGTGAGTTATTATCCCCGAGTAGTGAGTGCTTTCTGGTTAGCTTGGTCGCACTCTTCTCACTTGTGCTTCATTCTGCAGAGTGCTTTGATCATAGGGCACTGTGCTGGCGCTTGAACCTGGCGACAGGGGCCAGCGCCCAGGCCAGGAGAGTCAGCGCCGAGCTTCGATCGCGAGCGGAGGCATCTAATACATTTGAACAAGCTCTGGGCATCGCCAACAAGAATTTGGCGAAGGTGAGGGTGCTGCATCAGCCACCCTAGATGATGCGTCCAAGCTGAGGCTTGAAGTTAAAGAGCTACGAGGGCTCCTGGAAAAGTACGATGACGCATGCTCAAAATTATAGCAGATCAAATCTAGGTATGCTGGAGAAATGGAAACTGTCAAGAAACAGTTTAGTGAAAGTCTGGGCAGGTAGAGGAGAGAAGCCGTCGAGGAGAGAAATCGCCTGAACAAAATGCTTGGCGAGTTGGAGGAGAAGGTACGGCAACTCAACCGGGGTATTGCTGATAGGGATGACAGGATCAAGTGGCACCAGGAAAAGCTAACCCAACTCGATAGCGAGCTCTACCAAGCCTGGGGAGAAGCTGCCGGTAGGCAGTCGAAGATCAGTGATCTCAAGGGCAGAATCGAGCGGGTTAAGGCTGATAAACTGAGGGCTTTTGACGAGATCAAGGAGTTGACAAAGAAGTTATCTTGGTAAGAGGAGGAGGTATGGTACTACCCCTTTTGGCTTCTCTTGCTGGCTCACCGTGGCACTGGCTAATTCTATTTTTGCAGATGAAGAAGGCGGAGCTGGAGAATCGAAGCCAGATACGGACCCTGCAAGGGGAACTGGCATCCAATCGAGGGAGGAGCTCAGAGCTCGAAAGGCGGGTCGTGAGATCAAGGAGCAGATTGCCTTACTGCATAGTCAAACTGCTGAAACTGAGGGGCAGGTCGTCTTACTCCAAAATCAAGTTGCTGAAGCTGAGATGCGGCTCGCTCTACTCAAGGGCGAACAGGATGCAATCTGTGCCGACGCCTTCCAGCTTGATGTGGAGGATGTTCAAAATAAGATATCCAAGGAGCATCTAGAATGGGACCTCTCTTTCTTGGATGTCGAAACTTCTGAGGATTGTACCCCAGGGGCTGAAGAGGCTGAATACAATGATGTTTCAGACATCGACCTCGACGCTATTCTGGATGCTAGTGAGGCCGCAGCCCCTGAAGGATGCTTCAAATCCATCGCCGAGGAAACGACAACCTTCGAAGTGGGTGAAACGAGCCAGGCTTCCCCGAGCATTGTTGAGGGCACTGCCGGAACTGATCCAGCTCCTGACCCTTGAGAGTCATTTGTGTGCTCTTGCTTTTTTAGATATGTAACTTGGTCTGAAGTTTTCAATGAACGGGCCCTCGACCTCCATTTGCCTGTCTTTTTAGCCAATCTTTTGTTTCAGACTTTCTTTAGACTGTGAACAAGTTATGACTTGTTCGCGTTTTTCGGCCGACTTAGTTCGGATTTAAGTAAATGTCTCGGTCAGGCCGAGGTATAGGGATAGCTCTGATGAAGCCGAGGGATGTGATAGCTCGGCTTAGGCCGAGAGATAAGATAGCTCGGCAGGTGATGACAAAGGATTGCAGAGGTATCCTGGTTAGAGCCGAAGTTGGGTAACTCGGCCCGCGCAAGGCGAAGAGGTGGGCACGCTTTTCGAAGGGAGTTTGGTCCCAAGAAGAAGGGTGTTTACGGCGCGCCGTCATTTATTTATCCTTTCGGATAAAGGGGGAGCGATTCCTCGCTTCCGTAAGCGGCCACTGAAGTGATGACGCGTGGCAAGATTTTATGGTAGTGGCGTTGGAACTGACGGCTCGGGTGATCGGGACGCTCGCCCGAGGTAATTTAAATACGGTGGGTGGTACGCCATCGTTAACCATTTCTTTGCCGATCTTCTGTTGGCCAGTCTAAGCTTACGATAACAGGATGGCTTCCGAGAATGGAGGTAGGTCAACTGGGATGTCAAGCAGCGTTGTTAGCAGCCTTGGGGTGCCCCGCCTGGGCCGCACCACAATAACTGTGGATGGGGAGGTTTTGGCGTCGCTACTCGCGACCGCGAGCAAGTCTGGAGAATGGCTGAGCAACACCTGGCCGTCTCGGCAAGAGAGATTGAGCTCCTTCACCAAGCCAACAGTAGGCTGGAGGGGAGGTGGTATCCCTTCGACAACAAATGGCTGATTCGGCTCCACGGCGTAGGGAGAGTTCAGCGGTGCCCGGAGGAAGTAGCAAGCCCTTGTGAGGGCTAATGTATATTTTCTTTTGTTTTCCCTCTTGTAATGAATGGAGAAAGGTTTTTTGGAACTTCCTTGTTTGTTGCCATTTCTGAAATGTTTTTCCTTATCGTCCGAGTCTTATGGAATGAACTATTCTCCTGGGGAACCTCCAGCACAGCATCCTCGTTTTGACCGAGTAAATGGGACTCGTAGGTTTCAGTTGAGCATTGTATATCGCTCGGTTTTTGTCATGGTTTTTGATAAAAGATGCACTCCGGCCTTGGCGGGGCTTATATACATAGGATGTGTACTCCGACCTTAACCGATGCTTACGCATTCTGGGTGTAGGTCGGGGCTTATACTCATAGGATGCACTCCGACCTTAACCGATGCTCGCGCATTCTGGGTGTAGGTCGAGGCTTATAGCGTGTCCCGTTATCATTGAGACAAAAGTAGTTACCTTAGACTGGACTGAAGTACAAGATCACGTTCAGTCATGCTGAACTGAAAGAAGATACTTTGGTTTATTCCAAAGTATGGAGGCAATTTCGGCCTTGAGTTAAAACGCAAGGCAATGTCTCGGCTTACATCAAGATGCAATGGGCAGTTGAGCCAGAGAAAGGAATACCGAGGTATGTTTATTGAGGAGTACTTGGCTTCGCGCCTTTTTATGACTTTGCCGATGCTTTTGCCCTTTCCAAGGAGCTGATATTCTCTTTGCTGAAAAGGATAATACGGCTCTGTGGTTTGCGAAAGGTCGCCTCGGCACTTTCCAGGGACACTTATTATGTCGACTTTTTCCAAGGCGGTCGTTTCAACGTACGACGCAAGCGCTTGTTTGCCATTGGAGGGTGTCATTTTCCGGGCGATTTTTCAGGTCTGCCCGTATCTCTAAGATCAGCGGGCATTTTTTGCATTTAAGATCTATGATCCGGGATCAGAGGAAATCTTCTGGCGTACGTCATGGGCTCAGCAACGCGTTTGGCGCGCATTGAAGGGCGCTATTTTCATCCTGGGAGGCCATGTGGCAGCGTGGGTTAGGCATTTTGAATCTCGGGGCTCTTACTGCTTTAACAGCTGCTCCCGGTCCATTTTGCCTATAAAAAGGGGAAGAAGGGGCCGTGTTAGGCCATCCCCAAAATTTTCTCTGTGAGCTGTGAAAGTTTTCATGATGTCTGCATCCCTAAAGCTGAGAGTGGAGGGACTGAGTTTTTCTTTTGTAAGCCACCTTCCCACGGATAGCCGGGGTGACGAAGGAGCGCTGGAGAGCAGCTCATCCTCAAGGGAGGAGTTTCGAAGATCATATGGAGAGCGCACAGGAGGTCCGCAGAGATCATATGGAGAGCGCACATATGCGCTTCCTGTGTGTCCTTTGTGGTTTGCTACGGGGGTCGCAGGGTAGGAAGTGCACATGTACCCCCGTAGCATGCACGGACTTTTCCTTCTCCCTCTGGCTGGATGCTTAGCCCCTCCATGCGGGGAATCTTCCGCCATGTGAAGAGGGAGTTGAGAGCAGCATAGGGCTGATGGTCCCCTATCTCTCTCAATCGGGCAGCGACCTACAGCCCAGCATTCCACCCAAGGGGAAGCTTCCTCAGCATCAGCATCCATGGGTCTGTGCCTCTTTTTGGATCTCTTAATTCATCCAGAGGACCCGTGGAAGCCGGCCTTGCTATCTATCAGGGCGAGCTGGCTGGTTGCCTGATCTTTTGGGTCAGATGCCGAAGTGTCATTGTTAACCAAAGCTGACTGAAGCAGTTCGGCCGAGCTATTTACTCGTTTTTATTTCTATGCTTTGATGCACTTGTAACTCCTCTTAGGATGTTGTAACTTTTCTTTTGATGAGGAAATAAAGAAAGTTTTCATTCCTTCTTTCTTTAGCACCTGCTTTTTTTTTTTTGCGCTGAGAGTTGTTGCTCCCATATTACACTTTTTATGTCGCAGCATATTTTGGCAGCGCTATTGCTGCTTTGTTCTTGCTAAACCAATGTCCGGTCCTCAGTGGAGAACACGTATATCCATGTGCGAGTCAAAGAGGGACCTGGGCGGTCATGTGGAGTCATGAGGTGAGCATGATCCTGTTTGCAGAACGAAGCAGGTGTTTCTTCGGGAAAGATAGCTCGTGGCATGTTTTTGTTATCAAATAGTGGGAGGTCGTTTGCCTCTACCGAGGTATAATAGGATGCCTTAGTTGTGTCAGGGCGTTGGAGAGATTACTTGACTAGGCCGGAGCCTCAGGATATCGCTCGGTTGTTGCCGAGGATCAAGGGTATCACTCGGTTGCTATCGAGGTTTTTATCCTTTGGTTCGATCGGGGCTTGTTAGCTGCCCGAATCTTGAGCGATGTTTTGGAGATTATTTAATCCGGCCGGGGCTTGTAAGCTGCCCTGAATCCGAACGATGTTTCTTTGACGTTTGATTCGGCCGGGGCTTGTAAGCTACCCGAATCCAAACGATGTTACTCTATTTGATTCGGTCGGGGCTTGTAAGCTACCCGAATCCGAATGATGTTTCTCTGGCGTTTGACTCGGCCGGGCTTGTAAGCTACCCAATCCGAACGATGTTTCTGACGTTTGATTCGGCCGGGGCTTGTAAGCTACCCGAATCCGAACGATGTTTCTCTGACGTTTGACTCGGCCGGGGCTTGTAAGCTACCCGAATCCGAACGAAGTTTCTTTGACATTTGATTCGGCCGGGGCTTGTAAGCTACCCGAATCCAAACGATGTTTCTCTGACGTTTTGACTCGGCCGGGGCTTGTAAGCTACCCGAATCCGAACGATGTTTCTCTGACGTTTGACTCGGCCGGGGCTTGTAAGCTACCCGAATCCGAATGATGTTTCTCTGATGTTTGATTCGGCCGGGGCTTGTAAGCTACCCAAATCGAACGATGTTTCTCAGACGTTTGACTCGGCCGGGGCTTGTAAGCTACCCGAATCCGAACGATGTTTCTTGACGTTTGATCGGCCGGGGCTTGTAAGCTACCGAATCCGAACGATGTTTCTGACGTTTGACTCGGCCGGGGCTTGTAAGCTACCCGAATCCGAACGATGTTTCTTTGACGTTTGATTCGGCCGGGGCTTGTAAGCTACCCGAATCCGAACGATGTTTTGGAGATCACATGGCTTCAGCTGCACCGGGAGTGCTCGGTCATACCAAGCCTTCGGAATGTAATTTGGCCTAGCCGAGATATGTAGCTCTGGCTCAGAGCTCGGCCTAGCCGAGGTACGGAGATTTGGCTCAAGGAGATAGCTCGGTTGTGCCGAGAATGGATGCATAAGACATCTGTTTTCTATTACGACTTTTCGAAAAAACGACCGTAGTGGTCGTGCCCGGATAATAGAAACAAGATGCCAAGCTGTAAATGGGGCGAGTCTATAGAGAGCGTACTCTATTGATGATATATGCGGAGGTTGTCCGAACTCCACGTCCGGGGAATGGATCTCCCGCTCAGGTCCTGGAGCTTGTAGGTGCCACTTGATAAGGACCTTCCAATTTGGAGAGAGCTTTCCTTGCTCCAGCGGCTTGGAGACGGATGCTTTCCAAGGACAAGATCGCCGGGCGAGAAGGATTTGCCCTTGACTCTAGAGGCATGGTAGCGGGCCACTCTTTGCTGGTACGCGGCCATTCTGATTCGAGCTTTTTCCTGATCTCTTCCACCAAGTCGAGATTGGTACGGAGCTGCTCGTCGTTAGTTTCTTCTGAGTAGCTTTCCACTCGCGGAGAGGGAGGCCTATTTCCATGGGGATGATGGCTTCCGTGCCAAAGGCCATCCGGAACGGGGTCTTACCGGTGGGGATTCTCTGGGTAGTGCGTAGGCCCATAGAACATGATGAAGTTCGTCCGCCCATCTGCCTCGGGCTCTGGCGAGCCGAGCTTTAATCCCTTGAAGTAGGGTCCGGTTTGTTACCTCGGCTTCTCCGTTGGCTTGCGGATGCCCTACTGAGGTGAGGCGATGACTGATGCCATGATCCTCGCAGAACTCCGGAACTTGGGATTATCAAATTGCTTGCCATTGTCGGTGATGATGGTATGCGGGAGGCCAAAGCGATAAATGATGGATCTCCACACGAAGTCCCTGGCCCGAGCTTCGGTTATCTGGGCTACTGCTTCGGCCTCGACCCACTTGGTGAAGTAGTTGATGCGACAAATAAAAATTTTCTCTGTCCAGTGGCGAGGGGAAAAGGGCCAAGAATATCCATCCCCCACTTAGCAAAGGGCCAAGCGGAGGAAATAGGGACCATACTAGCAGAGGGGAGCCTCTGGATGTTGGAGTGCCTCTGACACGGGTCACAGGCTCGAACGAGATCATCGGCATCCTTTTGCATGGTAGGCCAGTAATATCCTTGGCGCAGTACCTTGTGGCACAGAGATCGACTCCCTAGGTGGTTGCCGCAAATTCCTTCATGTACCTCCTGAAGAGCATAATCAGCTTCGGACGGGCGAAGGCATTTGAGCAGCGGCATGGAAAGGGACCGCTTATACAGCTGATCATCGATCAGCACATAGTGGGTAGCTTGCAATCTAGCTTCCTTGCTTCCTTGCGGTTGGCTGGGAGCGACCCTTCTTTAAGATACTTTAATATTGGGTCGAACCAGGATGGCTCGACCTCAATCTGCATCACTCGGTCTGCCTCCGCGATGCTAGGTTTTTCCAGGATTTCCAGGGGAAACTTTTGCTCGGAACTCATCGATTCGCAGTCGCAAGTCAGGATAACAGATCGGCACGAGCATTTTGGATCTGGGGATCTGGATAACTTCAAATTCAGAGAAGTGAGAAAGCAAGTCCCGCACCTGGAGATACCGAATCATGTTTGGCTCCCGGGCCTCGAATTCGCCCCGCACGTGACAGGCTACCAACTGAGAGTCGGTAAAGGCATTCAGCCTCTTCACTTTCAGATCACGGGCGATTCGGAGTCTAGCAAGCAGGGCCTCATACTCGGCTTCGTTGTTGGAGGCTGGGAAGGAGAATCAAACGCCGTACTCAAAGGTCATCCCCTCGGGGCTGGTGAGGATCAAACCAGCACCAGAGCCATTGGCATTGGAGGATCCGTCGACGTGGAGGAGCCACAGGGCGTCAGATCTTGGATGTTCGGAGGAGTCCGGAGTGGAGCCATCTTCCGGGATGGTGCATTCAAGGAGGAAATCAGCTAGAATCTGGGCTTTGATGGCCGGGCGAGGTTGATAATGGATATCATGCTCGCTTAACTCAACGGCCCACTTAGCCATTCTTCCTGATGTCTCCGGGCGATGGACCACCGCCTTGATGGGTTGATCGGTAAGGACCGTCACAGAATGTGCTTGGAAATATGGTCGTAATCTCCGAACCATATTACCAGGGCCAAGACCAGCTTCTCGATTCGGGTGTACCTTGTCTCGTCCCGGAGTTTGCTGACATAGTAGATCGGCCTCTGGGTCTTCTTCTCTTCTCTGACCAAAACCGAGCCAATCGCCTTCAGAGACTGCCAGATACAGAAACAACATTTCTCCCGGATTGGGACTGCTGAGGAGGGGTGGCGAGCCAAGATACCTCTTGAGGTCCTCGAATGACTTTTGGCACTCGGGAGTCCATTGAAAATTCTTGGAGATCGAAGAGCTTTGAAGAAAGGAAGGCTCCTCTCGGCCGACCGAGCCACAAAGCGGTTGAGGGCCGCAATCCTTCCCGTCAGGCGCTGGACTTCTTTGATAGATGTTGGGGGCATCATTTGCTGAAGCGCTTGAATCTTCTGCGGGTTGGCTTCGATGCCTCGCTGGGAAACCATGAAACCCAGAAACTTCCCCGGTGACACCGAAGGCGCACTTCGTTGGATTGAGCTTCATCCGATACTTTCGGAGTGTCGCGAAGCTTTCCGAAAGATCCCCAATATGCTGGGACGCTTCCTTGCTTTTGACCAGCATGTCATTGACATACACTTCCATATTCCGACCGATCTGCTCCTTGAAGACTTTGTTTACCAGCCTTTGTTAAGTGGCGCCTGCATTTTTCAGACCAAAGGGTATGACACGGTAACAATAGATACCTCAGTCGGTTATAAAGCGGTCTTTTCTTCATCCTCGGGTGCCATCCGAGTTTGGTTGTAGCCTGAATAGGCATCCATGAAGGTCAGCATCTGATGACCGGAAGTGGCATCCACAAGCTGGTCGATCCGGGGAGAGGGAAGCTATCCTTCGGGCATGCTTTGTTAAGATCGGTGAAGTCGATGCAGATTCGCCATTTACCGTTCGACTTTCTCACCATAACAACATTGGATAGCCAGCTTGGATAATTCACCTCCCAAATGAAGTTTGCCTTGATGAGCTTGTCCACCTCTTCTTCAATTGCTCTCTGCCGGTCAGGGGCGAAGCTTCTTTTCTTTTGTTTCACGGGTCGGGACATCTTGTCTGCATTGAGACGGTAGACGAGGACATCCGGGCTGATCCCAGGCATGTCAGAAGCTGACCAAGTGAAGACATCAGCATTTCTTCGGAGAAAGTCGATCAGCTCCAGTCGGGGCTTTCCCTTCAATAGCGACCCGATCCTTATGGTTCGGTCGGCCGAGCTTCGTCCAGCGGTACCTCCTCCAGCTCTTCGGCTGGTTCTCTCGTTGCTCGGAGAAATCCTCCCGAGTTCAGTCCATCGACTTCGGGCAATCTGGATTGCAGGTTGGTGACAAAGTACTGCCGAGCTCATTCTTCAGTTACCAGCACTCTTCAGTGTCGTGGCCATGGTCGCGGTGGTAGCGACAATACTTGGCGGGATCTCTCCGGACCGCATTTCCTTGAAGAGGAGGAGGTCGAGGGAGCTGGCGCTCATTTCCATAAGGATCTCTCTCTTGGGGCAGTAAGCGAGTAAATCGATTGAACCTCCTAGGCGGGCTCCGGGTGCGGTTCCTTGGCGGCGGCTGGGGAATCCTTTGGCGGCGAGGCGGGCTTGGCTGACGGAAGGTCGGTGCTTATATGAGCCCTGGGGTTCCTTCTTCTTCGTAAGCTCGGCTCGGGCAGCTCTCCATGATTCTTCGACTCTGGCATATTTGTCTACCAGAGCCATCATGTCGGAGAGGTTCGAGGGTAGCTGACCTCCAGCGCCAGGTAAAAGTCATTCTCCTTCAACACTCCGCCCGCCAGGGCGGACATGGCCACCTCATGATTAAGGTGGTCCACCTCTAGCATGACCATGTTGAAACAGCCGAGATACTTCTTCAAGGACTCCCCCTTTCTCTGCTTAATCTCAGAGAGGGAGTTGGACCTCCGTCAGTGACGGGGTTGCTAACGAACTGGCTGATGAAGAGGCGGCTCAGCTCATCGAAGGAATTAACGGAACCTGGTTTCAAAGCATTGAACCAGGTTCAAGCAGATCCCCTGAGGGTGGAAGGGAAAGCGCGGTAGAGAATCTCATCTGATGCCCCGTGGAACATCATGATCGATCAGAAGCTGCTGAGATGCTCGTCGGGGTCGGAGGAGCCATGATAAGGCTCGATGGCAGGTAGCTTGATGTGGGAGGGAATCACTTCCTCCATGATCTTCTTAGAGAAGGGATGCCCTGCTCTGCCTTATTCTGAAGCGGATGGGCCTGCTTGGCGGCGTCTAGCTCTTGACGCATTTCCTGGAGCTGGCGGCAGATATCCCTATCAGGAAAAGCAAAAGGGGCAGGACGAGGAGGATACTGAGACGGTGTTGAATCATGGCGACAGAACATCGGGGAGAGGGATCGGGCCCGCCGAGATCTAGGGAGATCTCTACCACGGACTCCTTGGGGAGCTGGCTCAGCTTCCTGAGACGGTGAGGGGGGTCCGCAACCCCATGCGGGCCGAAAGAAGAGGTCGCTGGATGAGCGGGGCTGCATCCTCCTCAGGGGGTAAGGGGCAGGAGCAGCCGGACGGGGGGCTTCAAGCACCCCTGAATCAGGTGGGCCAGAGCCTGGACTTGCTGGACCAGTGAGGTGAACTGGTCCTGGGTCACCGGGGCCACCAGTGGCGATGGAGTCTTAATTGGCGATGGTGGCGGCACAACACTGCTCATCGGATCAGGCCTTTGGGAAGCGACCTGATCTCGAGCTTCGGAGGTAGCCTTTCTTCGGTTGGCCATAGGAGGAGTTCTCTTTCAGATCGAGATCCTTATCTCCCGGATCACAAGTTTATGGACTTGAAGCCCTTCCTCTAGGGCCAATTTGTTGCTGCCGAAATCTATCCTCTGACTCGGGGGCAATCGGGCTTTGAGATGGGCTTCCTCCTGGGCGGACCTGCAAAACAGTCCTCACGCGAGAGGCGTTGGGGGTGGCCCTCTGCGGAAGACCCTCCGATGGTCAAGTTAGTGGAGATCAGCAATCAACAAAAATGGAGAGAAGGCTCTCGCTGAAGAGTCCCTCCAGGGCTCTGAGCAGAGCGCTAATGGAGGAAGCTAGAGCAGAAGGAGAGAGGGTTCCAGTGAGCAAGTGCGCATACTAAGGAGCCGGCAGATGACTCTATTTATAGAGGATCACCTAATTCCCTGGGGGCATCGTGGGTCCGAAGTCGTTAGGATCTGAATCCAGTTTGTTATGAGGTCGGTAGGATTCGTATCTTGTTGGTTAGAGGATCGACGGCTAGGAGAGCTTGTTGATGTCTCAAGATTTGGTGAGGACATAGGCTCTAGGGCTCTAGGCCACTCCCGATATGATTTCTATTTGGAATCTTACGAATTCGAGTTCTTCTATGCCGAGTTTCGCAGAGGTATAGATATCGCTCGGGCTAGGCCGAGCAATGGGAGAGATCGGCTAGAGAGGCCGAAAGATGACATAGCTCGGCTGGGGTCGAGAGATGATACAGTTCGACTAGAGGGGCCGAAAGATGGCATAGCTTGGCTGGGGCCGAGAGACGATACAGCTCGGCTAGGGCCGAGAGACGATATAGCTCGGCTGGGGCCGAGAGATGTGATCCTCGCCTTGGGAGTCCTTGGCTCGGCGAGGGGTTAAGGCGCCCCAACTTACCGAGGCTGACTTATCTCGGGCGGGTGTCGCATAGCGAGTAGGAATCAGGGCTAGCCCTAGCCATGTGCACGATTATTGACACACAGCGATTTTACCCCTCAACAAAAATTATTGACGAACTATTATTTACAGATTTTAATAGTTAATTTAAACAGAATCTTTTCAAATATAGCTTTACAATAAATTTCTATTGATACTGCAACTATTAACATGAAATAAATAATTAGTTTAAATAAAAACTCATTTAATAAATAAATAAAGATAATAAAAGTAAAAAAATTAATATTATATAATTAAAATTTATGAGTAGATCAAATCATATAAGATTCAGGTTTAACCAATAATTTAGATTAGGATTTAATTTTTGAACTTAACCTAATACAACCCATGGGCCTTTAAATATAGATTGGGTTAGAACCAAATTGGATCATAGATTGATTTGACCCAGTTGTAATCTTCCTTGTCTTATGATGACGACGTGGCCAAAAGATTGAACCCAACTTGTGAGCATATTTTGCACTATGCAGAGATTCATTTTAAAAAAAAATTTAAATCTTGGCCTCACCATAGAGGAAGGGAAAAGTCTTGCTGCTGTTATGGATGGAGCTTAATTTCATCAAGAGGGAGTTTGAATTCAAATTTTGAATTCGATTTGGCCAACTAGGAAGCTGATTTTGGGGAGGATTTGTTGCAACTTCCAAATCTGATATTGGGGAGGATTTGTTGGAGATTTTCAAGGCAGCAAATCAATCCATTTGCTAAAAGTATGGAGCCAGTTTTGGAAATCAGTCCATGGTTGCCAAAAGTGTGGAGGGATGAGATTAGATTGGAGGAGAGTCTTTGATCCTTGTGGTGTCTTCTTTAACCGGTAAAGTTGAGCGAAAAAAAAATTTTAATAGGAGGCTCTGTGAGGACATCCTCCGTGTGCTGTAGATCTTGATTCAACTCTCTGGATCATAAGAGTTTCTTAAAGAGAGTGTTTTGAGGGCTTGTACTTGATTCAACTCTTAGTGAAGCCTTGCAGATCCTGTGCCGCCGTGGACGTAGCCCAGTTTGAGTGAACCACGTAAAACCCTCATCTATCGCTGTTTTCTTTTGAATTTTGGTTCCTATTATTATTCTGTGTTTTTGTTGATTTTATCGCAACTGCGTGCTTGGCCGTACTAATAGCGATCTTATTAGAGGAATATTTGTTGTATTCCCTATCAAATTGGTATCAGAGCCAGGTTTTCTTCATATTATTATGGTCGGACAAATCAACAAAGAGATGGCAGAAGACAAGATCAAAATCAGAAATTCAATGTTCACAATTTTGGATGGTGGAGGATGCAAATTGAGGACTACCTATATCAAAAGGATCTTTACCTTCCATTAGAGGGAAAGAAGCTGGATTCAATGAGTGACTCAGATTGGATGATTCTGGATAGGAAAGCCCTGGACACGATCAGATTGTCGTTGACACCTCAAGTGGCGTATAATATTGCAAAGAAAAAGACCACCATGGATATGATGATCGCTTTAACAAAACTGTATGAAAAACGTTCCATCTGAAACAAGATATTTCTTATGAAAAGGCTCTTCAATTTGAAGATGGCTGAGAATAGTTCAGTGACAGAGCATCTAAACGACTTCAACACGATGATTAATCAATTAGAGTCGGTCTCTGTTGCTTTTGATTTCATTCAGGGCTCTTCTTTTCTTATGTTCCTTGCCAGAGAGTTGGGGCAATCTTGTGATGACAGTCAGCAACTCGGTATCAGGTAACCTTACATTCAATGATGCAGTTAGTTGTATATTGAATGATGAGATGAGAAGAAAGGCTGTGGGTGGGACTTCTACAAGTGCTGCACTCATGGTGTATACCAAAGGAAGATCACAGGAGAGGAAGAAGTCAGAGAAAGGCCGGTCCAAGAGCAGAGGAAAGTCCAAAGGGAGATTTCCCATGAAGTGTTGGAACTGCGGAAGAAAGGTCACATGAGCAAGGATTGTTGGGGTAAGAAGAAAGAAAAAGGTGTAGAGAGCAAGATAGAAGGTCAGGAAGCAAATGTTGTGAGTACTATTGAGTGTAATTTTGAGAATGTGTGCCTGTCAGCCGGCGATGAGGCAAACTCAGATCTGTGGTTTGTATACTCAGAGGCTTCTTACCATTGCAGCTCAAAGAGACACCTATTTTCGGATTTTGTCCAAGGAGATTTTGGTCATGTCACAGTTGGCAATAGACAATAGTGCAGAATTATGGGTAAAGGAACAATTGTACTGAAGCCAGTGATAGGCGGAGAATTGAGACTTGCACAAGCCAGATACATCCCAGAGTTAAAGAAAAACCTAATTTCTACCAGCCAGCTTGATGTTGAGGGTTATGTATCCATTTTTGGTAATTCTCAGTGGAAGATTACTAAAGGGTCTATGGTTGTTGTCAAAGGAAAGCGGACATGCACTCTCTACTTCTTGGCAACAGTGAGAGTTCAGTTTCAGTGGCAGTAGGAGACACGGGTACAGTGACTACATTATGGCACAGGAGGCTCGGTCATTTTAGTGAGAAGAACTTGAATATTCTATACAGGAGAGAGCTTCTACCTGGGCTAAAGAAGATAAATCTAGAGTTTTGTGAAGAGTGTATCTATGGTAAGCAGAAAGCAGTGAGTTTTCAGTTAGCAAGAACTCAAAAGAAGACTGAAAGGCTGGAGTTGGTCCATTCAGATGTCTGGGGTCCAGCACCAGTGGCATCATATGCGGGTAATAAGTACTTTGTCACGTTTATAGATGATTTCAGCAGGAAAGTATGGGTGTTTGCTATGAAGGAAAAGTCTGAGGTCTTTGGCATCTTCAAGAGATGGAGAGTCATGTGTGAAAGCCAGATTGGAGCAAGTCTCAAGTGTCTCAAGACAGATAACGGTGGTTAATACTGCAGCAGAAAGTTTGATGTCTACTGCGCAGAGCATGAATCAGAAGGATCAAGACCATCCTAGGACATCAAGCAGAATGGTGTGGCAGAAAGAATGAACAGGACCATTCTTGAGAGAGAGAGAGGAGTATGAGGTTTGACTTAGGTCTACCTACATATTTTTGGGCGGCAGCACTAGACACCGCAGTGTATTTGATCAACATGAGTCCATCCAGTGCATTGGATGATGGGATTCCAGAGGAGGTTTGGACAGGAAAATAGGTAAAACTTTCTTTTCTTAAAGTATTTGACTGCATTGCTTATTCTCTGATTGAGAAAGAGAAGAGGAGTAAGTTAGACTCCAAGTCTACAAAGTGTGTTTTATTGGATACGGTGGCGATGAGTATGACTACAAGCTCTGAATTTTCAGAATAATAAGATCATTCGAAGCAGGAATGTGGTATTTGATGAAGAGCATACTTACAAAGACAGGAAGGATGCAGTGGAAGAAAAGAAATAGGAGTTTATAGAACTCGATCTGTCAGAGATGGAGAAATTCCCCGAGTGCAAACTGAAGATGGACACTCCGAGGATGTGGAGGAGAAAGATGTGGTTGAACAGCCACATGCATACATCGGTACCTCAGTCGGTCCCCACAGTTGAGGAGGACCACGAGGGTTACCAGGCCATCACAGAGGTATTCTACTAATGATTATGTTTTGTACACAGATTCTGGAGAGTCAAATGTTTTGTTGAAGCCATGCAGGATGAAGCTAAGGTCAAGTGGGAGTTGGCTATGAAAGAGGAGATGGACTCTTTAAAGCAAAACAAGACTTGGGATCTTGTGAAGTTACCATTGGCAAGAAAGATCTGTTCAACAAATGGGTGTACAATATGAAGAATGAGGTCGATGGTACCAAGAGATACAAGGCAAGGTTAGTTGTCAAGGGGTATGCACAGAAAGAGGAAATTGATTTTCAGGAGATTTTTTTCTTAGTAGTCAAGATGACATCCATCAGGGTGATTCTGAGCATGATAGCAGTGGAGGATCTTCATCTAGAGCAGCTAGATGTGAAGACAACATTTCTTCATGGAGATTTGAGGAGGAGCTGTACATGCACTAGCCAGAAGGTTTCCAGGTCAGGGGAAAGGATGACATGGTCTGCAGATTGAAGAAAAGTTTGTATGGTCTGAAGCAGGCTCCGTAGCAATGGTACCTCAAGTTTGACAGTTTCATGCTAGAGAGAGGCTTCACCAGATGCCAGTCAGATCATTGTGTGTACTTTTAGAGGTACGTTACAAATGAGTTCATTATTTTATCCTTATATGTGAACGATATACTTGTAGCAGGTTCCAGTATGATGAAGATAGAAGAGCTCAAGAAACTGATGGCAAAGAAGTTCTCAATAAGGATTTGGGAGAGGCGAAGCAGATTCTTAGCATGAGGATCAACAGAGATAGAAAGCAACGTAAACTGTGGCTATCTCAGGAGGACTATGTAGAAAAGGTACTGAAGAGGTTCAATATGGAGAATGCAAAGGCAGTGTCAACACCTTTGGCAGCACACTTCAAGCTCAGCAAGCAATTGTGTCCAACAACTCAGAAGGCAAGGGATGAGATGATTAGAATTCCATATGCCTCAGCCGTGGAAAGTCTAATGTATGCAATGGTTTGCACAAGACCGGATATCGCACAAGCAGTGGGAGCAGTCAGCAGGTATATGCATAATCCAGGCAAGGAGTACTGGAATGCAGTGAAGTGGATCTTGATATATCTCAGGGGTACGTCAACTTACAGTTTGTGCTATGGAGGTGATAGTCTTCAAGTATAGGGATTTGTAGATGCAGATCACTCTGGTGACAGAGACAGTGGGAGGAGCACCACTGGTTATGTTTTTTCTATCGGTGATACAGCAGTGAGCTAGGTATCTTAGTTGTAGAAGATAGTGGCATTATCAACTACAGAAGCTGAGTATGTGGCGATCACTGAAGCTAGTAAAGAGATGATCTGATTACAAAGGTTGATGGAGGAGCTCGGCAAGGAGCACGAGTGTAATATATTATGGAGCGATAGCCAGAGCGCAGTTCACTTGGCAAGAAATCCAGCATTTCATGCAAGAACCAAGCACATTCAGCTTAGGTATCATTTCATACGCAGTGCGTTAGATGAGGAAGTTGAAGCTGGAGAAAATTGATGGAGCTAAGAATCCTGCAGATATGTTCACCAAGGTTGTGAGCAGAGACAAGTTAAGTCTCTGTTGCAACTTGATAAGCTTTTCAAGAGATAGATCAGGAGAGCGCGGTACAGAGAAGAAGGTAGATCTAAGATTGATGTCATTAATCTCCAAGTGGGAGATTGTTATGGATGGAGCTTAATTTCATCAAGAGGGAGTTTGAATTCGAATTTTGAATTCGATTTGACCAACTAAGGAAGCTGATTTTGGGAGGATTTGTTGCAACATCCAAATCTGATCTTGGGGAGGATTTGTTGGAGATTTTTAAGGCAGCAAATCAGTCCATGGTTGCCAAAAGTATGGAGCTAATTTTGGAAATTAGTCCATGGTTGCCAAAAGTGTGGAGCCAGTTTTAGGATGGGATTAGATTGGAGGAGAGTCTTCGATCCTTGTGGTGTCTTCTTCAACCGGTGAAGTTGAGCGAAAAAAAAAATTAATAGGAGGCTCTGTGAGGACATCCTCCGTGTGCTGTAGATCCTGATTCAACTCTCTAAATCATAAGAGTTTCTGAGAGAGTGTGTTTTGAGGGCTTGTGCTTGATTCAACTCTTAGTGAAGCCTTGCAGATCCTGTGCCGCCGTGGACGTAGCCCAGTTTGGGTGAACCACGTAAAACCCTCGTCTCTCGCTGTTTTCTTTTGGATTTTGGTTCATATTATTATTCTATATTTTTGTTGATTTTATCGCAACTGCGTGCTTGGCCATACTAATAGCGATCTTATTAGAGGAATATTTGTTGTATTCCCTATCAGCTGCACCACGTGTGATGCAAAACAAGCGCACCACACGATATGATTAGCACGCAGTGTGTGCATGCATGCATGCTAAGAATAGGAATGTTTTTTTTGCCTTTGGCACGTACACGCACGTGTCATGAGCCAATCATTGTGCATGGTGCAGTTTCTGCTACATCGCATACGGTGCAACAAGATTTTTTCTAAAGAAAGATGTTGATGGGCCTATGCCATGTGTTGGCCCAATTCATCAGCTATCTTTCGTGTCCCCTCTTTTTTTTGATTTGTTGGACCATTGATTGATGGGATGAATGCAGGAGAGTCATCCTTATAGTGTGATCCCAGATGCACTTTAATGTTTTAAAGCTTCAAACCTTCAACCCACCAATGCTCTTCGAGACACTTTTCTATCATCTTTTGCCAATTGAAAAAGTCTTTGTACACTGCCCCCGATGCAGGATGGCCTGCACTGCGGGTGATGATTCGACTGTGCACAGGCCAAAGCTGAGTAGCCCATCCATGGGTCCCGCATCGCTAATGTGCGGGCATGTGCATGGGCAAATCATCATGGCCTGCATCGGGGCAGTGTACAAGGACTTTTCCTTTGCCAGTTTTACCTAGCTTCAGCTCCATATGGGTTAAACAAACGTGAAGACCAACCCAGGTGGTCTGCATTTGTTGGGGCTTTACATTTCATTTTGTGGTCGACATTTGCGGGTGCCATAATCAAAAAATTTCAACTTACGAACATTTTTTCCGATCTAGTTAGCTCTTAATCTCTCTTTGGATTATAATCTTACTTTCTATCCTTTACCATTGTAATATTTTGTGCTGGTAGCTCTTACCAACTTTATGGCCATAAAGTTTAAGTTCGACATCGACACAATGAAATATGGGGCATACCAATTACAGACTGAACCCAATATTTCTGAGCCCACTACTGCCATCAGTACTACATTATCATCTAAGCTCAAAGCTAAACCTAGGATTTTTGGAATCCAACTTGAGAACATTTTTGACAAGGGCTCCATGCCACTTATAAAGTCTGCATTAAAGATTGCAACAATGACACTTCCAAAAGAATCGATCATTTGACCTAGCATTAGAAGGGACATGATAGTACATGTGTTGACACCACCCAATCTCATATTAAAATTAGCCAAGGAGATGAGTTAGAAAAATTTCTTATGCTCAAGCATTAAATATGAAGAAAATTATCAAAAAATTTTGTAGGTAATAAAATATCTTTTACTTTTGTAGAAAATCTAAAATTTGTAGAGTATATAAACTACTTTAAATTCTATATTTAAAAAGTTTTCTAAAACACTTTTAAATATGATTATTTTAGATAATATTTTTAATAGAAAGAAAATATAATTTTATATTTAAAAATTTTGATGGTAAAATAGCTCTAGCATATGATATTAGCATCTGATATTTGGACAAGTACTATTGAATTATCTAATTTATGTTAATGTGAATTTTATTGATTGCAACTAAGTAATACAAAAAAAATTATTTTAAACTAATTAAATATTCACATACTACCACTATCATTCATGCTCATATCATGCAAATGATACGTATCATATATATTATTAATTTTTTAATTAGTTTAAATAAAATATCTAATAATAATATTATTATTGAATTACTCAACTACATCTATGTCCCATCTTATATGAGAAATTATTTCATATTAGATATGCATCCCATCTTATAAATTTATTTATAAAGATTATTTAAAAGCTATTGAATCATATATATATATATATATATATATAGTAAAGTTAAATATGCTAATAAATATATAATATATACAATTCTTAGAAGCTAGAAGACAAGAATTTAAATCTTTATATATTACTCATGGATTAAAATGTAAATAATTTTTATTAGATATAAAATATTATTAAATTCTACATATTTGATGTTACAAGTACACTTGCATGGTGAACTTATATTTGATACTCATGGACTTAATTTTACTATTGTTATGTAATTTTTATAATATTTTACTAGGCTACTAATATTTTATCAAATACTTATTATCCTACTTCTCTCCTAGTTTTGCACCAAATATATATTACTAATTATTTTTAAAATATAAGAAATGTAAAAGTTTTGAAAATATAATTTTATTAAGGAAATAAAAATTTTAAAAATATTTGAATGAAATCTCATATTTCTATTATTTAGTTTTAGTTATGGATTCCATAGTTAAATCAGATGATTTATATGTAATATTAGATGTAATTTATAAAAATATGAATTATGAAGTAAATATAAAGAGATCTAAAGATAAAATTAAAATTTTATTAAATGAAATATTGTATGGTATGATTAAAAATATAATAAAGTTAAAAGATTATCTATTTCATAATCGACCATAGGTGATAGTGGTAAATATTGGTCTTTATTTAAGAAAAAAAGAATCGTCATTTCATTATCTACATCTACTGAATTAAAAATTCATCTGGGTAATGATTTTATAAACTTTCTAACTTAGGAAGACATGGATAATTTTGATATTTTGATCCATAGAGAATACATGATCATAATTATCTTATGCTTGCCATCATAGCATGATAATAATAGTAGCATTGGAGTTTTCTTTTGATGGAGGAGGATTGGCAATTGATGAGAAAAGAAGCCGATTGAAGTCCGATACAATGAAGATACTGATCTATATCAAGTACTGGTAGGATGTAGAAAAGAGGATTCAAGGTTAGAAAAATGATAATTAAGTGTCCTCTTTAAAAAATAATGGGTAGATTAGTGAAGACTAAAGATAAAAGATGATATGATCTATCACAGTCTTAAAGGTTAAACAAAATGAATAACTGTGATGGGTCACACCAAATGTAAGAGCCAAAAAAAAAAAAAAAAAAGTACATCTAATTTATTTTATTTAATTTTTTTAAAATTAATTTTAAAATCATAAAAATAATAATAAGTAAAATTTTTTTTGGCAAGTTTTTTATTAGGCTTGACAATCACGATCCGAGCTATATTAGATAAAAGATAAAGAGGAAGAGATTGAGTAAAGAGCAATGAAATAATGTGATTGTGTGGACTAACCACTTATCTACCCACAAACATATATATAATTATTTTTATTAAATAATATTTAAAAAAACTTAATAGGCTGGCATGCGAATCATCTTTTGGGCCAGGCATGTGGGCCACCTCACAGGGTCGATCCATGGGTTGATATGCAACCTCAATATGGTCTGGGCTGAGCTTGTAGGTCGTACTAGGCTGACTCTTTCAATCTGGCAAGCTATGTTAGCATGAACAGCTCAAGAGCCAATCCACAGGATAGCATCCTACAGGAGCAGTACTGGGTTGATACGGTTTATCGGCATACGGATACCTGTCCGATCATTTGATACCTCTATTTATGCATGGCCATGTGATAATTGTTTCTACTCAATTCGAAGCAGGCTTTGAGCGCAAATGCTTTTTAGAAGTTTAGAGAGATGGGGCATGGTAGGCTTTGGAACTGGGGGCAAAGTAACTTGTATATTATGTGGACGGAGTGCGTCCCATTGGGGATAAACAAGCGATTGGATTGTTCCATCCGTCACATTAAATAAAATCTTAGGTCATCTTTCTTCATGCAATTCATTGCTGTTTTCTTTTGAAAAAATAATTTTTAAAAACACCAACCAAACATATTCTCGAATACTAAAAATCAACCGAATATAACTCAGATTTTTGGATAGAATCCATATTTTCAAATACAACTCAGATTTTTGGATAGAATTCATGTTTTCAAAAATAATTTTGCCTTAACTTTTGAGAGAGGTCAATTATACTTTGTTTGGAAGGAAGGTGAAAAGAAAGGAGGAACATAATGAGAGTAACCATGCACTTTCCCTTATTTCTTCCTTAACGATGATAAATTTATTAACTCCTAAATCGAGGGATAAGGTAGAGGAGAAAAAAATGTTTAAGATTTTTTTTAAAAGATTAAAATATCCTTTCCATTCTCTACATTTTTCTCATTCCGATGGTTTATTCTTTACTTTTTATTCTTTTGGCCATGAGTGCTAGGATTCTCAAAATAGCAGCAAAAGGAAGAGCAACACAAACATCAACGCTGAGTAAGAAAGGAGGAGAAGAAGGTGAGAACACTATTGCATTAGACTTTCTGATGTTAACAATCACTCTTATAATTATTTTTACTTAAAAAAATAAATTAGATAGATCTTTTCAGCTTGTTAAAAGAATAAAAATAATTACGATGGAAATCTATAGATTTTCTTGTCTTTTGGTTGTGCTAGAACTCTATATATGTAGTAGATCAAGTTCAAAAGAAAAGCAAACCCATTTTTCTTCTTTCCTCGCTCCATCTGTCTCTTTTTGTTTAGAGACAAGGATTAATTATTCGTTCTAACAAACTTTATGGTTTATTATCTCTTTTAACTTATTATTATTTATATATATATATATATATATTAATATTTTTCTTCTGCTATTATCCATTTTAATTAGTATAGAAATAGAATCTGGGGTGATGCATTTGTGTACATCGAAAACATATGTGATACATAGCCTTTCTTTTGTTGACAAAAAAAAAAAAAAAAAAGGCAAGATCATTCCTTTTATTTTACTTGCTCAAGGCTCAAGCATTAAATTGCACCAAGTAAAATTATTTTAAATAAAAAATTTAATGATGATCTTGTAAGCTTCTTTTTCATTTTCTATTTGGGAACCTCCTTTCTTTCCAAGTGCTAAATTATACTTTTAGTAGTTTTTCTAAATCTCTAACCATTTTATATTTTCTTATTTAATTGTTTGATCATTGTTGAACTCTTAGATTGTTTTGAGTTTCAGATGGTATGTTTAATTGTAAATTGAGTTCCTTTCATGCCTTAAAAAATATTCTAAGATTTTAATTGCTTATTAAATCAATGATAATATAAATAAACACATATTTATGTGAAGTGTTGAGGAGTATAATTATCACATAACTCTTCCTCTTTTTTTTTTTTTTTCCATCCTATTCAAACAAGATAATTGATATTATCTTTCTTTCCCCTCATCATTTTTAAACAAAAGAAGAAGAACAATTTTTTCTTTTCCTTTTTTTTTTTTTTTCTTTCATCCTTTTCCTTCTTTTTACTCTACTCTTTTTTTCCCTCCAAACAAAGCCTTAATTGCAATAATTTGATTAAAGAGGGAGATGTAAAGGCACTAGTCTTGGTTGAAGGTTCCTCATTTTTATAAAGCTTTCAGTTAGTATCGAATTCTTCTCGTGCGGTCCCTGCTTTCCATTTGTGTTTCCGATCTCACGCAATTCATCCCACAAAGGATTATTAAGGTGGATCCATGCACTACCGTAAAGGGCCAGCAACCGTTCAAATTCCTATTGCCGTTTCCGACAAGGAACGAATATCTCTTCCTTGCAGCTTGAAATTTCTCCTGGCGTGCGTCTGGAACATTCCGTGAGCCGATCGACTTGCCCCAGAAGAGAATAGAGTTCCTCGGATAGCTGCAGAGGATTTATCTAAATTTTGTTCTTACCTACAACCATACGTACAACACCGAGCAGCAGAAAATCGTGCCTCTGAAAAGCAAGAACCGACTCGAATTTTAATGGCCTATAGCTATCTTCTCACCATTGCCTTTTGCTGAAGCCATTTCTCTCTCTTTCTCTCTCTCTCTCCTGATCATGTATCTCCTGATCATGTATCCCTAGATGAGCATAATAAATATTCGAATAAAATTTTAAAAAATAAAAAAATAATCAATATTTTAATATCCATATATATGTGAATTATGGACGAATCAGATATAACCTTTCGTACTTAAATTGGACATGTGGGAGCCATTCATGAATGTAGGACATTCTGTAGTAAAAAGTTTGGAAACGGGATCACTTCTTGTACCCATTTTATACCCCCAAAGCGCTGCACCGGATGGTTGCTATGACCTCCGTTTTACAATATAAACATTTGTTCATCTGTAGTGCAAATTTGCATATGTACTAATATCTTATTGTGTGTATATATGTATATATATTATTAAAAAATATTTTAATCTTTGCAAAAAAAATTTTCCTAAAAATTGCAAGAAATATATTATAGAAATTTAAATACATAATAAAGTAAAAATTTAAGTAAGATATGAATCAAACTAGGATTGAAGCGTGTTAGACACTGCCCTAAAGATCAGATTTTATCCTTTTGTGCAGGTTGTTGGCGATCTATCCCCAAGGTACAACGATCCGGCTCAATCCGATTCTCCTACCATGAGAACGATGAGGTGCAACCCAATAATTACCTTCAGATGCTCATGAAAAGATTAATAAAAATAAAAATAAAATAATATAAAACAAATTATAAGGCTATTCGATTGATTCCTTACCTCAATCTGAATCCATGAGCCGCTCATAAATCCAACGGCTCGGCCCATAATGACCTTAAAGGCCTGACAGTCGTTAGCCCCAAATCACATTAAAATGGCTTACAAAATTAATTGTTTAAACTGTTTCTGAACGTTGATGAACATTGGCCCTCCAACGTGTTGGATCACTCATGAGCGTTGCTCGCGTGAGTCAGTGAATGTCCACGAGAACATGGATGTTCTCCTTTTTTTATTTTACATATATATATATATATATATATATATATATATATATATATACAAACTTTTTTCAACAATCTTTCACAAAGTTTTAAATAAAAAAATAAAATAAATAAATATAACAAAAATTTTGAGGCATCTTATACTGCACAATAGGTGAGGTATCTTATGGACTTGAACCTCACTTAGTGTTGATTATATACATCTGAAGGAACCATAGTGGATTAGACCTTGAACTAGGTCATTTGACTCAGACTTCTACTAATCACACACACAGTATGAATCAATTGGGTTTACGCGGTCAACGCATATTAAAGGCTTTGCGCTTAGTACCTTGGTTTTTCATAAGAATTCTTTAAGGTTAGCCCAAACCTTTAGTCACGACCTAATACGACAATTCTCATATAGGTGAATCCTCCAAGGGTATTTGTGACAATACCCTACAGATAACCTACCTCGGATCCCTTAAGAGTATGACTCAACCTTACATAAATTTACTTTGTCGCTTTATAAGAGCACTCATCATAGGCATGGGATGAAAACTTTTTTAAAAATTTGTGCTCTAACACGATCACTCAATCAGCTTCGTTTCTATCACATTGAACCTCATTTATAGGATCTTCAATAACAGAGGTTGGGTATCCACTGCTGGTGACCAATAATGGGCTTAAGCCACATCCCCCTCGATGAATCTAGGACTCCACTCCTAGATAATCCATTGGTTAATTGATTTGCCAAATTCTTCTTGATTTGACAAATTCCAGGGAAATAACATATTTTTTTCTTATAGACTTATGACGAAGCCGTATATGGCATGGCAATGCTTGATATTCAAGATTAAGCTATACAGAAAAATTATAACTAAAGAAGATCACAACTTTCAAACTGAAACAAGATAAAACATGTGTAATCTCAGGATTTACAGATCTCAGCCCCAGCAGTCGTTGGATATAGCTTGAATCTAGCATCTTCCCATTCATCCTAGGGTCCGTTTATTTATTTGGAAGCTTTCCCGGAATTATCTTCCTACCTGCTCAGTGCTCTCGGGACGGGGATTGGGAATCCGATCTATGTGCCCGCTATATGGTAGCGAGGATGAGACAGTTGATCATGCTATATTCTCCGATTCTAGAGCTAGACAAATCTGACAGAGTTCTGGTGACCAGCCATGGGATGACAGTGCTGCTTCTCAGTGTATATCCTTTCTGGGCTTGATTAGGCAGGATATGGAGAGAGGTATTATTCAGAGAGGTACGATAAGGGCCTATATTGCTTATCAAGTCTGTTTATCCCGGAATCGGCTTGTATTTACTGATGAGTCTGCCTCTCCTCATAGGGTTGTCAGGACAGCTTCCTCTTTATCAACTGAGTACACTCTTCATCGTGCTGTTCTTGATTCTGATAGCCCTAGCCTCTGGAGCTCCAATGTTGCCTCGGCAGTGCATCGACGTACGGTCTTTATATATTGGAAGCCCCCTCCTCTAGGGTCTGTCAAAATTAATTTTGATGGAAGTGTTCGCAGGAGATCCATAGGTTCAGCTTTCATGATTCGAGGGTCAGATGGTGAGATGCTAGCTGCTGATGGATTCGGCTTTCTTGATTCCTCGGTGCACTAGTTGAATTGTATGCCGCTTGGGCTGGTATATCTTGTGCTATTCACTGCCTGGGTGCCCAAAGCCTTATTATTGAGGGGATGCTATGACTATGATCCGTTAGCTCCACCAGGACCACAACGATCATCTGCCCACCAACCCTTGATGTACGATATTTGTTCTCTTCTTCAGGGTGCTTCCAGTATTCAGATTCGGCACATCTATAGGGAAGCCAATTCAGCGGTGGACTGAATCGCCGCAAGGGTGGCCCATCACTCAGGCTTTTGGAGCTGAAAAGTGGGAGATCATTGTCCTCTTGTTTTAACCCAAATTTTGTACTCTGATATATCAGGTTTGACTTACCCTAGAATGGTGTGATCATCCGTTTGTAATAAAAAAAAGTAAAATAATGAATGATGTGAAAATACATCTACATACAAGCACACATATATTATGTGCACAAGTGGAAGCATGTGTGTACACATATATACATATATATACATGTATATCATAAAAATTTTTAAGTTTTGTAGCTGGTGGTAAATGATGTATAAAGCAAGACTATATTCTATTGACATAAGCATACATGTTACTACCATCCTAATTTTATGCCAATAAAAATTATTTTAGGTTCACTTACAAACTCAAGACAAGCATAAAAAAAAACACCTGCACTTTTTTTTTTTTTTTCCTTTGCAAAAAAGAAAGATTCCAAAAACGTATCTCCTGACTTGAAATGAAATGAAACAAGATGTTCTTCAACTCAGAAGATTCCCGATGCTATAGAGTCATTAGCAACATTTTTTAACCCAAAAATTCATGGTTAGAATGTATAGCATGTATCACCTGCACGTTTCCACATGAATAATACATATATATATAATATACATAAGAATTCTTTTGCTTGAATATATATCTATGAATATATGTGTCGATACAGGTATATATGTCTGTCTAATTATGCATATGTATATATCTATAAATGTACATTATGTATTCATACAAAATATGCATACTTAAAAGAATAAATTTTTTTAATAACTTATAAATAAAAAAAAATCTAGCAATTTATAGAAAAGAAAAAGATATGATCCTTAGCTATTGGAAAATATTTTTAATCTTGCAAAAAATCCTTCCTAGAAATTGCTAGAAATATATTATAGAAATTTAAATACATAATAAAGTAAAAAATTAAATAAGATATGAATCAAACCAGGATCGAGGCGTGTTAGACACTGCCCTAATTAAGGATCAGATTTTCATTCCTTCGTGCAGGTTGTTGGTGATCTGTCCCTAAGGTACAACGACCCGGCTCAACTCGATCCTCCTACCACGAGCACAATCGCGTGAAGGTGCAACCCAATGATTACCTTTAGATGCCCATGAAAAGATTAATAAAAAATAAATCATAGGGCTACCTTACCTCAATTTGAATCCGTGAGCCTATTTATAGGCTCGGCCCATAATGACCTTAAAGGCCTGATAGCCGTTAGCCCCAAATGACGTTAAAAATGGCTTACAAAATTAATTGTTTGATTCGTTTTTGAACGTTGATGAACATTGGCCCTCCAACGTGTTCCCGCTCGCGGACGTTCTCCTTTTTTTTATTATATATATAATACAAACTTTTTCCAATACATATTTATATAAAATTTTTTTCTTTTTTATTATTAATTCTTTATTATAGTATTATTGTATATGATATGCATCCTCTGTGCATCCTGTTGTATAAAAAAACTAAAACAGTACCAAAACTTGGGATAGGAATCTGCTCATTTTTTGTCAAATTTTAAATAAATAATTTCTTTCCAAGTTTGTTACCAGCTTCATCGATAAATTATCAATTATTATTTGATGATGTAGTAGAGGTTCTGCTTCAGTGTTAATGACGTAGAACCGTCACGCGATCCTCGTACGTAGGATCACTACTTTAAAATTTAAATATAGCAACCCTTTTTTGCCGATGCTTTGGAAAGCGTGGGAAATTTATTAAGTCTGCCGACGCTTTTTAAAGCGTCGGAATAATTAACGCTAATTATATTAGCACGCCCCCGACCCCCCCCCCCCTCTCTTTCTCTATCTCTCTCTCGGGATTTAAGCGGAATGATTCCCCCTAATTTAGTTTTTTTAAAAAAAATTTAGTCCCAGTCACGGCCCTCTCTCTCTCTCTCTGGATTAAAAAAAAAATTTAGTCCCCACCCCCCCCCCCCCACCCCCCCCGCCTCTCTCTCTCTCTATCTATCGGGATTTATCCTCGCCCCCCGCCGCCTTAGAACAAATATAGCCCTAACCCTAATCACCCGCAGCCCCCCTCCTCCCCTCCTCCGCACCGGAGCCCGAGAGCCTCCCCACCCGCAGCGCCTTGCCTTTTAGACAACCCTAACATCAAAACCCTAACATCACAGGTTAGGTTTTTTCTTGTTTGATTTCCTTTATTTTTTTGTTTCCTCTCTGACTTGGTAGGAAGCATGAATGGGACAGAACATGAAGTGATCTCACTTGCCATGCTTCTTTAACATTCTTCATCTCGGTTTTGAAGGGTAGATTCGCTCAACGAGGGTTGAACTGCCAAAGAGTTATTTAAAGAGGTGGCAAGCATAGAAGGGCAGGTATTGTTTTGCTCTGTCTCTCATAGTTCTTCTTTGATTTGTTCTTATGGACTTTGTTGTTTGGTCTATTGCTTGTTTCACTAACCAGACAACCCTAACATCAAAACCCTAACATCACAGGTTTTGTTGCCTCTTGCCTTTCAGACAACCCTCTGATCACACTTTCTCATATCAAACACAATCTGATTGCGGCTCTTCTAATATCAAGTGTCCACCATCATTTTTAACTGGAAGCTGCATTGATTTTGTTTTAGACATTCTCAAGTAAAGATAAAGGCCTTAAATGGATGGGTATGTGAGAAACTTTATCAGTAGCCTGTCCCCGCATCTGCACCCAGCCACCCACCCCCAGTGCCATTCCAAATCATAATGCTACTTGGTTACTCATAGAGCTTGTTAGGGAAGAAAATATCGTCAGTTTGCCTTGGTTCTGTTTTCTTTCTTTACTTAATCTATCTGCAATTCTGCATGTGAGCATATGTACAATCTGTGTTGCAAGTCCTCGGTCTTGAAGTCGTTGTAGGGTACTCTTTAATCCTGAAAAGACAACAAATCTTGCTAAGTTACATCTGTAACTCTTTATGCAAGCATTTCTCTTCAAGTTTCAAGTAAAACCGTCCAGCATTCTTATCTAGACTCTTGTCAAGATCTTCTCAGTTCTGGACCCTTTTGCCTGTTCGTCAAGTTGATCCTATTACAAGATGGTGGACTGGCTTGAGATGAACATTTTGACAGTTAAGAGGGCTCTGTTCCTGGGTTCCATGTCTGCAGCAATGGCTTATAGAATACAATTAGCTTGTGTGGTCATTGTATCTGTGTTTTCTACAATTTTGATTGAACATTTGACTTGATTTTTGTGCTTTTGTCTACTAGAGTGGAAGTTTTTTTGGTGACGTTTGGTGTGGAAGGCAGTTCGGTTTTACATTAGTTTGAATTCAGAATTGTTAACCCTGATATACATTGTTGTCCCATTCCGCTTTGGTCCAGTGGTTGGTCATTATGGTATTAGAGTTTGATTCTCCTTCATGTCAGTTATTTATTTAATTATTTCAGTTATTGTCTTGCTTCTTTTGGTTATTGTGTTCTCTCCATATGCATGGTCCGGGCTGCATGTGAGGAGGGGGCAATGTTAAGCATGTTACACATAGACCGATCTTAATGCATATAGACCATTGAATGCAGTCCAATGACATCAGACCCCATATAGACCACTGCATGTGGTTCATTGATGTCAGGGCCAGCAATCTGAAATCGAAGTCATATTTCCCCTTTTGAAGCTAGAACAGAGTGCTAAAGTTTATTCCTGTCATAAGCTCCATCCTTTAGTTCCAACTTTGAATTGCTTGATCCATTCTATTATGAAAACTTGAGAATATCTTCTCCCTTGCAAGGACATGCTTAATGGGAATGATTTTCATCAAGAAACAAGAGCTTACATATATTTAATCAATCTCTCTCTAGGTTTCTCACACTATGGAAATACTAGTGCCAATGATTCAGCACTTGCGTGGATGTCTATCAAACCATGGTGTAAATTTTGACAACGTGACTTTATTGATGCTAAATAGTTCCAAGCTTGATGAGTCATGTGCTAGGTTCTTTATGTGGAGCTAATTATATAAGACAATGTCAAATTAATAATAGTGTTGATGGAATATGGATTGAAAGGAAGATTTAGATGAAAGCGAATCCAGTACTAGCAGGTTAATTGCTTTTATCTATATATGTAGAAGTTAACTTGAATGGTGGAGTAAAGTCCATCTCTCCCATATATATGTTATTACTATTTTTGGATGACATATTATAGCTGAGGTCAAGTTTAATTAGTTATATTCTTTTAATAAGAGTTTGCTTAATTATGCTAATATATCTACCTAAGCCTCATATGGACAACATAGTATGATTTGTCTTCATCTTGTGAAGACATGTGCCCTGGCTTTTCTCTAAAACAAGGAATTTGTAACTATCCATATATTGAGAAAGTGCTGTCTTCTTTTTACTTGAGGTCCTCATGAAGTCCATGACTATGCCTTTTCTGCTTTAAGATCCCTGCAGAATTTCTTGAGATTTTCAAGTTCTATGGTTAGTGCACTATTTTCACTGTTCAGTTCAGCCACCTTCCTTGCCAGCTCCTCACATTCTTGCTGGTAACACATAAGAGAGCAAGACAATTAGGCCCCAGCAACTCCAGCTTATGAATGATAGGAAAACACATGAGAGTTAAAAATGAAAATGGCACTTCAAGAGGGGAAAAGTGGCATCAAAACTTGTCTTCATAACAAGCACTTCATGATACAAGCACCAACATTTTACACTTAACTAAGCAGCTCATATAATGAAACTGATGAAAAGAATGGGAAAGACAGGATTAATTTTGATGTAATTTTCAGTTTAGTCTCTGTCTTCTCCAATCTTTAGCAATGTTTCACATGTTTTTACATTGACATGAACAATGTGTGTATGTAGGTATAAATGCATGAACGGACAACTTAGTTTTATCAATATAAAATTTAGTTTTAAAAAATGTAATATTTCTTGTAGATGGATGAGCATGGACGGAAACCTGGTGAGGTGGAGTTTTACCAAATGACTCATATTCACCGTGATGGCACTTTTGTCCGAGATGAGTCAAGGGACTTATATGTAATTATTTATTACAATTTATTTCATGCAACGATTTTAATTTAATTTTATTATTCAATAAGATCTAACTAATTTTTTTAAATTAATACAGGAAAGAGCTACAGCTCTTATTGCTGAGCGTGTTGATGACTCTATACAGAGTAGTCGTATTGAGGCCGACGTATTTACGGAGTTGATGGGGCCGGAGCGCTATGGTCGAGTGAGGGGTTATGGAGTTGGAGTCACCCCCACTCAGTTATCTGAGATGAATAGAAATGAACGTGTTGCTGCAGATTCTGCAAATGTTCGCAGACTTGAGCATGAGATGGAGGAGATGCGACAGAGGAGTGCCGCCGATAGAGCAGCGATGGATTCTATGAGAGAGCACATTGAGCGGCTTACATCTATCGTACACTTGTTTGTTCCACATCAGGTATATATATATATATTATTATTAAATATATATTCTTATATTATATCAATTATTTATCTAATATATTGCAATTGATAGTTAAGCAAATTAATTTTTTTTAATTATTCTTATAGGCTCCTGGAGCATCAGATCGGAGCGGACAGGGTGACGATCTTCCTCCTACAGATCATTGACCTCACCTACTTTTATTTTAGATCTTTCCTTTTATGTATTTTTAAATTTTGTTAAACTTTAACTTGTAACTCTTAGTTGATGCAATGAAATATGCAATGTGATTTTAAGAATGTATGAAATGTAATTTGGAATTAATGTAAGCAATGTGATTATTAATTGCATTAATTTTGGTTTAATATACAGGTTTAATTTAAATGTTTGTAAATTTAGTTTAACAAATTTACTTCTAAATTTAGTTTAACAAATTTAAATTTAGTTTAATATACATTAACTTCTCAGTTAAATTTAGGGAACTTTCTGTGATTTATGTTGCTGAAACAAAAAATAATGCAAGAATGAGATCTTGTGAATTCTAATTCCCTGCACATTGAAATGTAATAATTATTGTTTTGGTCGATTGGTTTGTACACAGTTTTTGTGGAAAGCTTGAAACTATTCTGTTTTTTGTTAGAAAGGGAAATTTCCTATATTTGTTACGTCCAAACTCCAAAGGTTCTGTTCTGATATTCTTCCTTCCGAGTACTGGTTTCCTACTTCCTGATCCTCAGGTTTGTTGTTAATTCATATTGTGATTGAATTCTTTATGATTTCTGACATGGAAATTGACGAACTTGGCTAGTAGGTTTTTTCAAGTTGAATTATGGGATGGGTAGGTGTCGGATGAACATTCAGACTGCACCAAACCTGGTCATG
The DNA here is from genome assembly GCA_900491605.1 of Calamus simplicifolius. Taxonomy (NCBI): domain Eukaryota; kingdom Viridiplantae; phylum Streptophyta; class Magnoliopsida; order Arecales; family Arecaceae; genus Calamus; species Calamus simplicifolius. Next base: position 95,432 of record UESW01002962.1, on the reverse strand, counting down.
GAATAAGGTAAGGTCACTCAAAAAGCCTCTTAATTACTCGTCGGATGGTAATAATATAATTATCATAGTAATTAGACTAATTATCCTGCTGCTCATTCCATTACTAACTAGTATTGGAAGCTTGGGCAAATCGAAAACGCATGATGAAGTTCACAGTGTTCACGTGGATGGAGCCCGGATTACCAACACTAAAAATGGCCTAAGGATCAAGACATGGCAGGTAACAATGCTGGTGGTCCTGGCCCTCCTCCTGGACTTTTTTTGCATATATATATATATATATATATATATAAACAAACATATTACCAATCATTTCATTCAGCTTCTTTTCTTATTCTATATGATCGATCTGCAACTATGTGTCAGGGAGGTAGTGGGTATGCCCGCAAAATAGTTTTCCGGAATATTCTGATGAAGAACGTCTCAAACCCAATAATCATCGACCAGTACTACTGTGATTCATCCGAGCCATGTAAAAACCAGGTATGGTACTTATTAATTTACACTCTTAATTTATCTGGAAAGCTCATCATCATCTTAATTAGTTAGCTCCACAAAGAGAGACAGAGAGAGAGAGAGATTTTTACCTTTCGTTGGTCATGATGCAATTGCAGACTTCAGCTGTGAGGGTGGATGAGATTTCTTTCATTGACGTCAGGGGAACTTCAGCAACAGAGCACGCAATTAAGTTTGCTTGCAGCGACACATTTCCATGTGAGAAAATATTACTGGAGGACATATGGTTGTCCCTGGAGGCTGGTGGTGGGAACGCTACCGCTTATTGTTGGAAGGCGTCAGGTCTCAGCTCTGGTTTGGTGTATCCACCTTCTTGTCTCTCAAGCTCCGACCTCCTCCTAGGACCAG
>UESW01002962.1:79241-91655 GCA_900491605.1 Calamus simplicifolius | reverse complement strand
TTCAATCCTCTACTTTTTGTAAATAATTTCTCTACTATGATATATCGAGCATAAACCTTCTTGGCCAAGGAAGATTCTTCTCCAGCAACAACTCCTTCATGAATTATATTGATTACTCCAATTATTGATTAGTTGTTGGATCTTTCCTTTGCATGTTGATTAGTTTTTTTTTTATCATGTGAAGAGTGATGTTGAATGAATCAAGCAAGGTAACCTTATGTGATCAAATTCTCAATCTCATTCTTCAATTGCCAGCATTCCTCAATATCATAACTATGGTCATGATGAAAATAATAGTACTTGCTTTGATCTCTCTTTTTTAACATGAACTTCATCTTTCTGACTCCTTGGGTTATAACTTTTCTTGCTAACCTACATTAAAATTTTAACATAGAAAGAATTAAGGAGTGTGTATTAGTTATACATATGAGAATATGTTTTTTTGGGCCATTGTTGCTCTTCTTGAGATGCTTGGTATTATTTTTTTGAAAGAATCTATTGTTTGAGGATTTCTTTTTTAGGATGCTTTTCATTGTTCAGACTTTCTTTTCCCTATGGATAGCTAAAGTTTCCTCTACATTGATAAAATGTTCAACTCAAGAGGAGCTTTCTCAAATCTTTAGGAAGTATTAAAAAGACTAGAAGAAGAATTTCTCGAACCATTCATCAATGCAGCTACAATTACTGTGGTTTCTAGATCTCTAACCTCCATCATTTTAGAATCGAAGTATTGCAAGAAATTTTTAGGAGTTTCATCTTTCTTTTGCTTTAATGTTATTAAAGAATCAAAGGTCTTTCTAAGCTTTCTACTACTTGTAAAGTGACCAACAAAATTTTTACTGAATTGATGAAAAGTATTGATTGAATTTGGTTTGAAATTGATGTAATAGGTATGGCTTTTTTGAGAGCAGCAGGAAAAACTTGGCATAGAATAGCATCAAGTGTATTATCTAATAATATGAGCGCTTTAAAACTTTTCAAGTGATCTAAGAGATTAGATGTACCATCATAACGCTCCAGTTGTGACATCTTGAATTTTGAAGGACAAGGTATTACCATCGTTTCTTTGGTGACAAGCAGCTCAGTAGAAAGATTAAATTCTTTCGATGTCCCTGCCCCCTTGGTTTTGAACACGAAATATTATCTCACCAATCTTCTAATTTATTTCTTTGAACTTTTGATCAATTCAGTCATCATAGCTAGAATGACAATCAAGAGAATTTTCAAAGTATTCTTCTTCCTTTCATTGATTTTGATTATTCCTTTGAATTTTTTCCCATCTCCTTTTCAGCTTCACTCAAATGATATCCATGTTTCAAACCGATTTCTAGTTTGATGGGCCAACCTCTTGATTCTTTTGTCGAACTACTGTATTCTACATCTTCTTAATCTTGATGGTTTCACAGAGGATTTCTATCATTTATTTTTTGGGCCAATAGACTCTAAACTAAACCTATCAAAATATCAAACTTTTGATCCAAAATTTTAATCTCCTCCTGAACATATGGTAAAACTAATCCGAGGGGTCATGGCAGAGCACAATTGATCGAAGCTTCCTCTGAATCCTAAGATTTTCTGACTGCTTGGCTTCTTGATTATTGATAGGAAACAATTCTTTGTTTTTAGGTAGCAAGGTTAGGGATTAGGGCTTGTTGCTTAGTTTTTCATAAATGGCGCTTATATATTGATACATTTTTCTATATCAAAGTATCAATGGATGAAATTTATAAAAGGAAAACCCGGTAAGCACAAACTTAACTGGATAACTTGATATATGATGACAAAGCCGTAGCCCAAGTACTTGATATGCGATGGGAGAGCCTCGTTCCAAGAAAACCTATAACCACTAACAATCTCATAAGGGACCCTAAAGTTTACTCCAAGGAAGACCCTTTGACACTCAGGTCAATATCGCCAAATAAGAAAATTCAAGGGAAAAAAGTAATGCAAGAAAAAAATAAAGAGGGAGAAAGAGACCTGAAGCTCATTTTGGCCTTGTTTAAGTCCTTAGACTCTGCTTTATAAGCGCTAGAAGTGAGTTAGTCACATTAATTCTGGGTTGGATTGTCTAATTGGGTATAAATGGCTCATGATTTCTTTGTGGAGTTTGAATGATCAGTTAAGTATATTTGGATTAGATTTAATTAGTTACGATATAATTTTTATGATTTTTAGCCAATCAGATAATACCTCCCGAATCAATTAAAGCTTTATTTTCTTACACATATCTTCATCATAAAGGATTATTAAAATATGCATTCTTCTTGCCATGTGTTATCATCCTGTTCATTTGATAATTTTAGCATCATTAGTAGTCAACAATAGAAAATAATGTTAGCAACAAAATTAACCTTTAGATTGCACTATCAACCAAGCTAGAGATGCACATGCCTTCTTAGTTTACATATATTCATCCTTTTCTATGCTCGCATGATCTTACCACACTAGGTTCAAGTACGGTGCCACATTGGGCCCTCCAACTAAAACTAGCTCATTTATTACAAAATGGAAGGTTAAGTGAGGTTAAGGGATGCACAACGGGTGGGTTGATACATGACAAATTTCAAAAGTGAGAGATTAAAATTCCGTAAATGAGTCAAGTTTCGAAAGATACCACTCTTGTTTCTTCTCTATAGTCATGTTTGTAATTCCAAATAAATATCAATAACTTATATAAAATCCGTAATTAGAAGAATGATTTATCAACTAACTAGTATCTTTAATGATATGACAGATAATTGTAGTTGTTGATGCCTAATTGGCCTGATCACCAAGAAGACCTCACCGTGCAAAGTATGGTGAGGACCCTCTGAGGATCTTATCAATGATCAGGAACACAGCCGTGAGCTTCTGGAGCTCGAGTTGAAGATGAAAAAATGGGGATGTTGTTTTGTTTTTTCTCTTTTTTTTCTCATGTCCCCCCTGAATGTTGTTGTTACTTGCCTTATATCCCCCCTCTCTTTCTGGCGAGCCACGTTTCTAGTCTTAGCGATAGCCACGTGGTCGTTCTCGATGAGTTACACCTAGGGTTTTTGAAGAGCTTGCTTGTTCAAGAAGCTTGGAATCTTTATCATGGATTTCGGTCATTCCAAGGGAATGTCAAATTCGTGGAAAGTTATCTGGCTCTAAAGTAGGTGATTAACACCTCCTTTATCTGAGTTTTTTGGCAACGGTGACTTTCTAGAGTTTGTCTTATCTGAGCCATTAAGACGTCATGATGGTCGATGATTTTCGAACCTTATCCAGACATGATAGTTTGTCGTATTAGGTGTTTCTAATATGAGAGCAGCTAGAGAGCTTTAGACATAAGACCGGGACTCAGGGGCCGCCTGGAGCACAGGGGCTGCCTAAAGCTCGGGGGCCGCCTAGAGCACTGAGGGCCGCCTAGAGCACAGAGGCCGCCTAGAGCTCGGGGGCCGCCTAGAGCTCGGGGACTACCTAGAGCTTGGGGGCCGCCTAGCACTGGGCCGCATAGAGCACATGGGCCGCCTAGAGCACCGAGGCCGCCTAGAGCTTAGGGCCGCCTAGGGCACAGGGGCCGCCTAGAGCTCAGGGGCCGCCCAGAGCTCATGGGACGCCTAGGGCTCATGGGCTGCACACTCTCCCTATCTCTTCGTTAACTATCCCCATCATATGCCCCCTCGCCCCTGCCCCTTGTGCTTGGGCACATAGCACTTGCCAAGGGGGAGGGGTGAAAAAGTCTCGATTGTTTTTATATTCGAAAAGTTATATTTTGAAAAAGGAAGTGCATATCCCAAGGAAGATAGCGTCTTTTCATCTGCCTGGCCCCACCCATGCGTTGCCGCGTGGGCTTGTGGTGCTCGAGGCATTATTCAAATATATTGTAAAGAGCCCGTCCTTTCAATTCTTTCGCTTTTTATTTTCGTCGCTTCTTCTGCGTCTCCATTTCTCCAGGTTCAGGTTAGCTTCCTCTTCTTTCTCTTTTCCTTTCTCCATGGATCCCAACCATGATAGGAAAGGTAAAGGTCCTATGATTGAACCCTCTAGGGAAGAGATCATCTTGGCACGCCGTCAGGCTCTTGGGGGTGTAGCCATCCACGAGGGTCAGCCGGCTGTAGTCCGGGAGCCTGCTGGGGCCTCACGACCATTACCTGGGCCATCGCCCCAATCCCCTAGGGTTTCATACTGTCCACCAGCTATGAGGTAGCATTTTCAATCGCTATCCCCAAATCTGCTGGTCCGATGGAGATTGCTTCAACCACAACCTCTCAGGACCTTAGGAATCTTAGGGCCCGGTTTGGGATTCCTGATAGTATCCGACTTTCTACCGCCCTCCCCAAGGATAGGGTTACCTCAATGCAACCGGGGAGGGTTGCATTATACGAGGAATTCTTCAAGTGTGGTCTACAGTTGCCTTTCTATCCTTTCTTTGTGAACTTGTTAAATAGGTATCGCCTTATCCTGACGCAGCTAACCCCTAACTCCATTCGCATTATCTATTCATTTTTAGTACTTTGCCATTTCCACAGGGTCTCTGCTTGGCTTTCTTTATTTAGGGCTTTGTATAGGATTCGAAACACAAAAAGGGCTGGATGGTGGAGTTTTGCTTCTAGGCCTAGGAGAACCCTTAGGCTCAATCTCCCTTCAAAAATCAAAGGGTGGAAGTCCCGGTTCTTCTATGTGCATATAGAGGGGGTGAGTACGAACTGGGGCATTCCCGATACTAATTCTAACCAAAACTCTGCTATCGAAGAGGGAGATCAAGAACTAGTTAAAGTTTTGGTGTCTACCATCGTCCTATCTAGTAAGGAATTATTGTCAGAGGATAACCTTCAAGGGATCATATTCACGCCGATGTCGTTGCCCACGGCGCCCAGTGAGCCTTGAATTTTGAAAAATTTTCTTTTATTTTTCACTCTTCTCTTTCTTTTTTATTCAGTTTTTTTGTATTTATATACATGCATGAATATATTTTAATATATGTTTTCCTCTCACATTTTGTATACTCTGGGCCCCCCTTTCATCTGCTTTGGGTCCTCTATTTTGCAGCAATGAGGTTTTCCCAGGATTTGATAATAGCGGGCCTTCGGAAGAGAGAGAGATGCCCTCGATACCACAAGAGCAGGGCCCAAGAGGCCCGGCCGAAGAGAGCCGGGTCACTCAACCCACACTCCAACCGCCCTCCCTGAGGCTATATTGGTGGAGGAGGATGAAGGAGGGGAAAGCCCTCCTGCCGGGATACCGATTGGGGGGCCTCCCCCCGCGAGTCCACCAGCAACAATTCCCCCTCCTGCTGAGGCTACTGGGGGGTCGTCTAGGGACGAAGAGATTGCCGGAGCGGGGGTCACGATGCCCCCAGAATTCCTCGAAACATCCCCGCTGGGCCCGCAATCACCGAGGGGGGTAAGTGCTTCGGCCCCCTCAGACGTTTCAAGAAGTCCATCTCAATCCTCGCAGATGCCTCACCGAGGCACACCGTATAAGAGCCGTTTGTCAGAAATGGTTCTAAGGCTGGCCATTTTGCCTAAATTTCAAGCCTTAATGAGGACTTTGCCATTGGAAGAGTCCTTTGATATGCTCTTTACAGCCGCGCTCCAGGTAAGATCGTGGTCTTTCTCTCTTGCCCTCTTCTGTAGGTACAGAACTTTTACGCTCGTTAACTGACTGATGCAGATGTCCAACAGCCTCTTTGTGATTCAAGAGGACCTAGTCAGTGCCAAGTCCCGCATCGAGGGCTTGGGCAAAGAGCTATCGGAAGCGAAGGCCCGAGAGTTGAAGGCGTTAGATGACCTTCAAGCCGCCCAGGAGGACAACCGCACATGGCGGGAGAGGGCCGGAAAGGAGTTGCAGACCTTGGACGCCAAATTGTCGGAAGTTATGGCGAGGTTATTACCAACTGAGGAGAAACTAAGAGAGGCCTATCTCCAGTTAGAGCATACTGAAAACTGGGCCGACAATGCAGAAGCTGCAGCCCGTGATGTTGCAGAAAAGTTGGTCCTCACCGAGAAAGAGGCAAAGGAGGCTTTGGACAGAATGGCAGCGGTGGAGGTGAGGGCTCAAGAGAGGGTGGCCGCGGTCGAGGCTCAAGATCGGGAGGCTGTCGAGAAATACAAATGTTCCCCCGACTTCGCCGCGGAGTGCCGTGAGGCCGTTATGGATGCCTTCGTCTAGGGTTTTGAAAGGTTCAAGAGGAGACTGACTCGGCTTTTCAAGCTAGGTGACCTCGGACACCTTCGACCCGTAGACGATGAGGAGACCCCCAACGCTGAGGTCGAGGATGAGCTAAGAGTCGAAAGCGCGGGAGACGAACTATTGATAGTCGAGGACCCCGCTACCAGACCAACTATGATGGAAGAGCCGAGCACCGGGCCGTCTGCGAGGAAGGGGCGTCCCGGGGACCAGGAGGAGCGCAGCAGGATCCGAGTAGGATTTGATTTTTAATTTTGTCCTTAGTGAACTTCTTTTCGTAGGCTGATTACTATCGGTTTTTGGACAATGCTTCGTAGAGTATGACCTCACGATGGCTTAACTTTTTAATGAATGACTGTCTATCTTTTCCCTTTTATTTGTCTAATATTTTAGTCAATCACCTATCAATTTTCAATCATCGCACAAGAAGGGGGGGGGGGGGTCATCCATTCTCCCAGCTTCTTAAGGCTGATTTTGTACTGTTAGCGTTGAGCACAGGTTTTAAAGTCCGTATCGTAAGCACCACATCTTTAGATTTAAGGAATGGCCGTAGAACGTGGATTCCATAATCTAACAACTGAGCTGCAGCTTGAGGAACTCTATAGGATTGTTTAGTTTTAGAAACCCAACTTGAGGCCGCTTAGGTCTTTTTAGAAATTACTGCCGAAAGACGTTTAAGGCTTGACATGCTTCAGGGGTAAGCAATACTAGTATGGGGATATCCTTAGGACCGTGGGGCCACCAAGGCCCTTTGAAAACTGTCCCGGGGGTAATCGGATACCGGCCCGGGAGCCTAAATCGAGGCCGCCTAAGATCCCAGACTTGAACCACCTCAGGGGTAAGCGACACCAACCTGGGGGTGTCTTTAGGATTGTGGGGCCGCCAAGGTCCTTTAAAAACTGCCCTGGGGGTAGTCGGATACCGGCCCGGGAGCTTGACTCGAGGCCGCCTAAGATCCCAGACTTGAACCGCCTCAGGGGTAAGAGACACCAACCCGGGGGTATCTTTAGGATCATGGGGCCGCTGAGGTCCTTTGAAAACTACCTCGGGGTAGTCGGATACCGGCCCGGGAGCTTAACTCGAGGCCGCCTAAGATCCCAGACTTGAACCGCCTCATGGTTAAGCAACACCAACCCGGGGGTATCTTTAGGATCGTGGGGCCGCCGAGGTCCTTTGAAAATTGCCTCGGGGGTAGTCGGATACCAGCCCGAGAGCTTGACTCGAAGCCGCCTAAGATCCCAGACTTGAACCGCCTCAGGGGTAAGCAACACCAACCCGGGAGTGTCTTTAGGATCGTGGGGCCGCCGAGGTCCTTTGAAAACTACCTCGGGGGTAGTCAGATACCGGCCCGGGAGCTTGACTCGAGGCTGCCTAAGATCCCAGACTTGAACCGCCTCAGGGGTAAGCAACACCAACCCGGGGGTGTCTTTAGGATCGTGGGGCCGCCGAGGTCCTTTGAAAACTTTGCATGCAAGAAATTTTAAACGTGCACATTCATTAATTTCTTAAATAAATACACTCATTACTGGTGATATTGCCGGAGATTATCTACATTCCAAGTACGAGGAATCGGCCGTCCATTTAAATCTTCAAGTCGGTATGCTCCACGATGGAGGACCTCCGGACCCAGTAAGGCCCTTCCCAATTCGGGGCCAATTTGCCCCCTTCCGCTGGTTTGGATATTTCAGCTCTTCTAAGGACCAAGTCTCCCCGGCGGAAGCTTTTCGGGTGGACGTGAGTATCATAATATCTCGCCATCCATTGACGGTAGGCTGCCATCTTGACCTGAGCTCGGTCCCTCACTTCATCAATGAGGTCGAGGCTGGCTCTTTAGTTGAGGAGGTTGTCTGCTTCATTATATGATTCCACTCGAGTACTCGGGAGGCCGATCTCGACTGGAATGATAGCTTCAAAACCGAAGACTAGGTTGAAAGGCGTCTCTCCTGTTGATGCCCGGGGAGTCATATGATATGCCCAGAGTATGCTCGGGAGCTCTTCGACCCATCTGCCTTTAGATGCATCCAGCTTGGTCCTCAGCCCTCGCAGTATCATACAATTCATGACCTCAGCCTCTCCATTAGACTGTGGATGGCCTACAGAGGTGAGCCGATGAGTGATACCAAGATCGGCATAGAAAGTCTTAAAGGCAGCATTGTTGAATTGTCGGCTGTTGTCAGTGACAAGAGTATGAGGTATGCCGAATCGACAAACGATGAACTTTCAGAAAAAGGCCTTGACCTTGCCCTCTGTAATCTTAGCGAGCGCCTCGACCTCGGCCCACTTAGTAAAATAATCAATAGCAACAAGCAGAAATTTCTGCTGTCCTGATACCGAAGGAAAAGGGCCGAGGATGTCCATGCCCCATTGGGCGAAAGGCCATGGGGCCGAGAGAGGACTCAGCTGGAAAGCCAGCAGCCGCTGGATACAAGCATACCGCTGGCATTGGTCGCATCTCCTCAGCAGTTCAGTTGTGTCCCTCTGCATGGAGAGCCAGTAATATCCCTGTCGGAGAGCTTTACGTGCCAGCGATCTGCTTCCTAAGTGATTCCCACATATGCCTTCATGAATTTCTCTAAGAATGTAATTCGCATCCGCTGGGCCGACACACTTGAGAAGAGGCTGGGAAAAAGATTTCTTATATAGCAGGCCGTCCAGCAATACTAACTTAGAGGCCCTCCGCTTAAGCAGCCTAGCTTCCTCGCGGTCAGCTGGGAGGGCACCATCCTTTAAATAGCGGATGTAGGCGTCCATCCAGGTTCCTTCCTGCATAACTGGTAGAGCTTCCTCTACGGCTTCAATGCTAGGCATCTCCAGGTATTCAACATTAGTCTTACTCAGGGCATTATCCATTGAGGTGGCGAGTCGGGCCAGCATATCAGCCATAGCATTCTCTCCTCTAGGGATATAACTGATGGTGAAGCGGTCTAGCAAGGGGATCAATAGATTGACCTTGCTTAAGTACCAAGACATGATAGGATCTCGAGCCTCATACACCCCAGCTACCTGGGCAGAGACAAGCTACGAGTCGGTGAAAGCTCGGAGGCACTTGATTCTCAGCCCGTGTGCCAGTTTGAGTCCGGCTAGCAAGGCTTCATACTCAGCCTGATTGTTGGTAGCTTTAAAGAGGAAATAGAGGGCGTACTCCAATACCATGCCCTTCGAGCCGGCAAGAATAAGACCAGCCCCACTCCCCTGGGAGTTAGAGGGTCTGTCGACATGAAGGATCCAAGCTTCGTCATTCTCACTGTCGATGTCTGAAGGACTTTGAGAGGGATTTTCTTGATGCTTTTCAGACCAAGTACATTCCACTAGAAAATCGGCTAAGACTTGAGATTCAAAGCTGCTCGGGGCTGAAAAGATAGATCAAACTCCCCCAATTTAATCGCCCACTTAGCCAATCGGCCAAAAGTATCAGGACGAGACAGGATGGCCCTGAGAGGCTGGTCGGTGAGCACAATTATATGGGCTTGGAAGTACGGTCTAAGCCGTTGAGCAGAGATAATAGGGCAAAAATAACCTTTTCGGTTTTGGAATATCTTTCTTCCGCACCATGAAGCACCTTACTTGTATAATATACAGGTCTCTGAGCGGCATGGTCATCAATGCGCACCAAGACGGAGCTAACCGCCTCCGAGGAAGCCGCGAGATAAAGAAAGAGCTTATCTCCTTCTTCTGGTCTAGATAGCAAGGGCGGCGTGGATAAGAATTCCTTAAGTTCCTCAAAAGCTTGCTGACAGTCTTTCGTCCATTCAAAGCGATCCACATTGCGTAAGACTTTAAAGAAAGGCAAACACCTCTCCCGATCTCGATAGGAAATGGCTCAATGCGGCTATCCTCTCGGTGAGCTGCTGTACCTCCTTCTTACAGGTCGGCGCCTCATATCGAGAATAGCTTGAATCTTCTCTGGGTTTGCCTCAATTCCTCGATGGGTCACCAGGAAACCCAAGAATTTCCCAGCGGTAACTCCAAATACACATTTGCGCGGGTTAAGCTTTATTCTGTGGAGTCGAAGGTTGTGGAACGTCTCTTGCAGGTCAGCAATATGGCTGGTAGCACAAGTGCTCTTCGTCAGCATATCATCTACATATACTTTCATGTTGCGGCCGAGCTGGTCCTTGAAAACCTTATTCATTAGCCTTTGATAGGTAGCCCCCGCATTCTTCAATCCGAAGGGCATTACTTTGTAACAATAAATGCCCTTCTCAGTGATAAAAGAAGTATGCTCTTCATCTGGGGGATTCATTTTTATTTGGTTGTACCTCGAGAAGGCATCCATGAAGCTAAGAAGTTCATAGCTAGAAGTAGAATCTACCAGCTGGTCGATCCGTGGCAACGAAAAACTGTCCTTGGGACAGGCTTTGTTAAGATCAGTATAGTCGATGTAGATTCTCCACCCCCCGCTGGCCTTCCGGACCATGACCACATAGCTAGCCAGTCAAGATATTTGGCTTCTCGAATATGGCTGGCCATAAGCAATTTATCCACTTCTTCATATGTGGCTCTTTGCCGTTCAGGGGAAAAACTCCTTTTCTTCTGGCAGATCGGCCGACATCCCGGATTGATGTTAAGCCTATGGGTAATCACCTCCGGAGGGATACCGACCATATCCGTTACCTTCCAAGTGAAGACATCCGCATTCGCTCGCAAAAAGGCGAGAAGCTGACTCCGAGCTTCAGGGGAAAGGAGTTCGCCAACTTGTACAATCTTTGCTGAGCCATCCTCCAGGGGGCAAGATACCAAACACTCCACCGGCTCTCCCCTCCGTTTGGTCTCCCGGAGGTCGAATGACTCGGTGACTAGGGGAATTATCGCTGCCTGAGGGCTGGGAGCCAGATGATAACAAGGCCTCACCAAATCCACCTCTCCGTACATCTCACCAATTCCCTGATTAGTGGGGAATTGCACTAGTAGATGCTTAGTGGATATGACTGCATCCAGCATGTTCAACCCAGGCTGGCCAAGAATGGCATTATACACCAAGGGTACCCGGACCACCAGGAAATCCATCGTGACCGTGCTCTGGTGTGGCGGCTATCCCGCCGTCATAGGCAGGGTAATCTCGCCCTCCACCCGTATGGAATCCCCTGTAAAACCGACTAGAGGAGTAGTCACAGGTCGAAGAGAGTCAGGAGACAGATTCATTCGAAGAAATGCATCATAGGTAAGTACGTTGGCAGAGCTTCCACTATCAATTAGAATCCTCCTTACAGGGTGCTTAGCGATCGTCATAGAAACAACGATGCTATCATCTCTTACAACACTACCCCCATTATATCTCCCTTAAAAGGGATTACATTTTCTAGCTCTCCTTCTCCTCTTGGCCTCTTAGAAGATGATTCCCCCTCGCGAGTAATCATGCCCACCATCCGCTCCGTTGGGGCGTTATCAATGTTGGCCTAAACAGGGGGGTCCCATCAAAGCTGGAACGGGCAGAGTCTCCTTCTTCTGAATGTACTGCCCAAGGTATCCCCTCTGAATGAGCTCTTCAATGGCCTGTTTCAGATTATGGCACTCCTCAGTATCATGACCGTAATCTCTATGAAATGACAGTAGCAGCTTCTATCACGCACGATGCCTTTCTTCAACGGAGGAGGACGCCGTAGGTAGGGCTCATTTTCAATTTCCATGAGGATATGCGCTCGGGGGGCAAGGAGGGGTGTAAAATGGTCTTCCCTGGGGGCGAGGCTCCCATGGAGGTCAGTTGGATGGTGCGAAGGTTCGGACTTCTTAGGAGGAGGCCCGCTTGACCCCGGACGAGCCATCCTCTTACTAGCTCTCCCTTCGACACCCCTTCGAGATGAATTAGCCTCGTCGGCGTGGATGTATTTCTGCGTGCGACTCAGGAGATCAGCATAAGAACATGGAGGTCTCTTGTCTAGAGAATAGGTGAAATGGGAGGGATGAAGCCCCCGCTTCAAGGCCAGAGTAGCTACAACATCATCAAGATGATAGACCTCCAGGGCCGCCACCTTGAACCAAGTCATAAAGTCTTTTAAGGACTCCCCTTCCTTCTGTTGCACAGAGAACAAACTATCCACCACCCGGGGAATCTTTCTATAAGTGTCAAAATGGGTCAAGAAGGATCTCTCTAGTTGCCGGAAGGAGTCAACACTGCGCGGAGGCACACAAGAATACCAAGCACGGGCGGCCTTTCAGAGAGTGGCTGGGAAGGCGATACACAAGAGGGCGTCGGTTGCCCCCTGGACTTGCATGATAGCCTTGTAGCTTTCCAGGTGATCCAAAGGATCAGTGGTGCCATCATAG